>OY757020.1:86349043-86629431 GCA_963580285.1 Lucinisca nassula | reverse complement strand
TGGCTGGCAGTTGACTAACAGGATGCTAGGATATATTGAATGATGTTTCAAATCAAAAATGAAATGAAACCCATCAAGTTTAACATTTTTTTTGTCCATAGGTGTATAAGCATATTTGCCAAATAAAATGATCAAACATTTAAGGATTTGTTAACTAACAACATCGTTAGTTAGTTTTGAACAACTGGCCACATCGTATGTTATACAGTACAACACAACCTCTTTGTAACACTTTTCATTATAACATTATTATAGCATTATCTGGATATAATGCAGTCTAAAGATTGAATTTTGCATGCTTGCTTTAAGCATGGCATGATATAGGAGTCTGAATTTCCCTTCATTAAGCCATCAACATTAGCAACCACCCTAGCATTCACCCAAATACAGTAAAATTCTTGTATTAAGACCACCTTTGGGACTAATCAAAAGTGGTCTTTCATACCACTTTTGAACAGTCCCAAAGGTGGTCTCTGAGCAGAGGACACTGTATGCAGAAAGGACACTGTATTCAGAAAACACAAATAAAGAATAACTGCAAGCTACTAAATAAGCTTTTTATAGCAGAATTAGTCTTAATTTTAGGTGGTCTTAATAGCAGAATTTTACTGTATTTAAGTCCATACTGGCTTGACACAGCCATCCATGGAATTCTTTTTCTATATAATCTATACATTTTGTTTTGACTAACACAGTTTCTGCTTCCGACCCAAATAACAGTGTTAAAAACAGGTTGTGGAGAAATCTGATCATGTCTGACTCACTACAATGCATGTTTTGATGATGAGTGAGTGAGTGTTTGAGTTTTACGTCCCACCAACAGCTAAGGTCATACGGAGACGGGACCTGGGTTTAAAGACTCATCCGAAAGTCTGGAGAAGCCCGGGATCGATGCTGCGATCCCTGGTTTACAAGAGGAGTAGCGTAACAACTACACCACGGAGGCTTCTGTTTTGATGATGAATCGGAGACAATTAATCCAAAACTATTATCAAACACTTGCTAATACAAAGTAACCTTGTTAAAACGACAGTATTGGTTTCCTCCTATTTTGCCATTCATTACGATAACACGTGTGTGATATAGTGGATTCTTTCATACCTTAAAAATGATAACTTTTCTTATGAAAATCTGTGATATTTTTCTTATTTATACGCCAAACATAGGGTCTGGGTGCACGTTAGAACCGCTACATCAAGGAGGTTCAAACGAGTACCCACAACCTATGTCTTGGCGCAGAAATAAGAAAACAAGAGGGCCCGGAGGGCCCTGATTCGCTCACCTGATCCAATGTATAATAAGTGGGCCCCGGGCAGGGTCAATTTTGGCCCCAGGGCTATAATTTGAACAATCTTGGTAGAGGTCCACTAGCTGAAGCTTCATAACAAATATCAAAGACCTAAGCCTTGTGGTTTCAGAGAAGAAGATTTTTAAAGACTTCCCTATATGAGTCTATGTAAAACCAAAGGGCCACATGGCGGGGGCATTTTTGGTCTCAGGGCTATAATTTGAACAATCTTGGTAGAGGTCCACTTGCTGAAGCTTCATAACAAATATCAAAGACCTAAGCCTTGTGGTTTCAGAGAAGAAGATTTTTCAAGATTTTCCCTATATAAGTCTATGTAAAACCAAAGGGCCCCGGAGCGGGGGCATTTTTGGCCCAAGGGCTATAATTTGAACAATCTTGGTAGAGATCCACAAGATGAAGCTTCATATCAAATATCAAAGACCTGGGCCTTGCAGTTTCAGAAAAGAAGATTTTTAAAGATTTTCCCTATATAAGCCTATGTAAAACCAAAGGGCCCTGGGGCGGGGGCATTTTTGGCCCCAGCACTATAATTTGAACAATCTTGGTAGGGGTCCACCAGATGAAGCTTCACACCAAATATCAAAGACCTGGGCCTTGCAGTTTCAGAGAAGAAGATTTTTAAAGATTTTCCCTATATAAGCCCATGTAAAACCAAAGGGCCCCGGTGCAGGGGGCATTTTCGGCCCCAGCACAATAATTTGAACAATCTTGGTAGGGGTCCACTAGATGAAGCTTAATACCAAATATCAATGTCCTGGGCCTTGCGGTTTCAGAGGAGAAGATTTTTAAAGTTTTCCCTATATAAGCCCATGTAAAACCAAAGGGCCCCGGTGCGGGGGCATTTTCGGCCCCAGCACAATAATTTGAACAATCTTGGTAGAGGTTCACAAGATGAAGCTTCATACCAAATATCAATGTCCTGGGCCTTGCAGTTTCAGAGAAGAAGATTTTTTAAGTTTTCGATGAAAAAAATCTATTTTTGGCTCCTGTGACCTATATGTGCAATGGACCGGAACCATTTGAACAACTATGAAAGGTGACCACCTAAGGATCATTCCTGTGAAGTTTGGTCAAAATCTGATCAGTGGTTAAGGAGGAGATGTCATTTGAAGAAAAAGTTTACGGACGCAAGACGGACAAAAAGTGATCCCAAAAGCTCACCTTGTCACTACGTGACAGGTGAGCTAAAAATAATTTTTACCCCTATAAACCCCAATTTTCTCTATATAAAGTTGTTTTAGAGGGGCGTTCATTACACAGACTTGTTTACGTGATGATAAACTATTTGCCGCTAAAAAAATACCAAAAAGGAAAGCTATAATATGTAATAAAGGATCTTATTTTCCTTAATAATTCAAAGAAACAAATAGTGGGGATATTTGTTAGAATTGCCTCTCACAAAATGATGAGGACATTTGTTAGAATTGCCTCTGCGAGGCAATTCTAACAAATATCCACAACATTTGTTTCTTACAAAATAAAATACAATATTCTTGCACATCTTCATTTATCCACCTCATATTAACCCTTGTCCTGCTGAATATTCAGATATGCCACACCCACTACTGATTATCAACCAATCAGATTACTTGATGCAAATTATTGCGACAAATTCACAAACTGACTGACAAACAATGAAGAGCCTGATCAGATGGCTTCTGAAGAAGCCATCTGATCTGGATCTTCATTGTTTGAAAGATAAGATTTTGTTTGATTTGAGGTTTAACGTCCCCGTCAACACTGTATAGGTCATTTTGGAGACGTTGCTTTCAATTTTGTGGCACTTTTACCCGACATTGAGATGAAATGACATCTCAAGCCCTGTAGCCCAATAAACCCATAGGGTTTATTAGCATGGATGGTCTGAAAGATAAGATTATCCGGGTTCAGCAGGTCAAGGGTTAAGATACATGTACGTTCCATTGAAATGTCGTTACAAAGTGTTCTGTTGTTACAGCAAATATCGGTATACAAAGGGTTGACTGTACATGTAAATTATTTGTGACATTAAATATAAGTGTAAGATTTTGATATGAAGCATATATAAAATATTGCACCAATTAACTACTAGCAGTCTGGTATTAATAATAATGACACATTGGTCATACTGACTTCATATACTGCTGACAAATTAGACACCCCTGCTTTTTAAGTTATAATAAATAGTTAGGTTCTGAAACATTCTTCTGAAATTGTTAAATTATCGGTTCCTAAACACCCTTCCCATGGCCCCCGCCCATCGGGGCTTGAAGAAATAGATGGGCTGCATGATGCTTCCACGCAGAGCTGAAACCGACCGCACATGAGTACTGGTAAACGGCTTATAAAATCTAAGCCTGCCAAGGCAAAGCGGTGCGAGTCGGCCCGTCCATGCTTGTAAACCCTATAGGTTTCATTGGCCGACAGGGCTTGATATGTCATTTCATCTCAATGTCGGGTAAAATCCCACAAAATTGGAAGCAATGTCTTCAAAATGACCTAGATATACAGTGTTGACGGGGACGTTAAACCCCAAATCAAACATACAAACACCCTCCCACATATTTCTCACATTAATATATCGGTCCTTAACCACCCTTTACAAACTGTTTATTTATTGGTCCTTAATCACTGTCCCGAACTGTTAACTTATCAGTCCTTAAACACCCTTCCCAAATTAAAAATTTATAGGTCCTTAAACCAAACCGCCAACATCTACAGAAAAATGATAGTACTATGATCAGACAGTTCTGCAATGTCAGGTCACAAGAAAATATCACCATCAGGTCCAGTGAGCTACTTGCATGACTTGGCATTTGTTTGTTTGATTTGAGATTTTTACGTTCCTGTCAACAATACATGGCTTGGCATTAACCTTTACCACTCTCTAGGCTAATTCAGCCGACGACAAATTGTTGATATTTTTTCTTTTCCCAGAAAACAGGATTTGACATCTCATGCAAATTGTCTCCTATGGAGACAATTTGCATGTGATGTCAAATCCTGTTTTCTGGGAAAATTAGAAAAATATTTAAAAATGTTGTCTGCTGCAAAAAAATACCCAGCATGCAGAGTGTTGAGGACTACAAGTTGTTAATATTTTTTCTTACTTATCCCAGAAAACCGGACTATGGTGATAATTTGCATGTGATGTCAAATCCTGTTTTCTGGGAAAATTAGAAAAATATTTAAAAATGTCTGCTGTGAAAAAATACCCAGCATGCACAGCGTTGAGGACCTGGACCTCATCAGCCCAGAGCAGACAAGCTTGGGTGTTAGAAACAGAGAGGTCAACAGTATATAAAGACATATAATGACATGTATTGTAAGTAAGTTTAAATAGTATATCTATTAAAACTGAACACATTTTATTTCCGTTTGCCGACTCCAGAAGTTCCTTTTGATAAGGGACTTACTGACTGAGCATTCAAACTCCGACGGTTCATGGCAGCCATTTTGCGCGAGCCTTTCCGCTTCTTATCCCATATGAGTTTATCGTGACGTACAAATATCCCGTGCCTGGGACGACATCGGAAGTAGCGTATATGGTTCACAGAGCCATCATTTTTACCTGAAAATACAAAACTTTCACGTAACCCATAAAATGCCAAGTCTGCTATGTCGTCTGCCAGTTACTTTAGGAGTCATTTCTGCAAGCAGTGTGGACCCAGATCAGACTGCAGTCTGATCGGGGTCCACACTGTTTGCCTGTATGCAAAATTCTGTTTGAAAAGTTTGCAAGAATATGCAGCAGAGGACATAAGCATACAACATTTTCAGATGCAATTTTTCGTGGCATCTTAAAGGTTAAGAAATAGCAGTGATTTGTTGAGTAATAACTCACAGTTTGGAAGCCAGCTGTAAAGTGGATCAAATCACAAGTGTATTTTAATTAAGAAATAGATCAGCTCTAACTGTGATTTGTTGAGTAATAAATCACAGTTTGGAGGTCAGTTGTAAAGTAGATCAAATCACGAGCGCGTAGCGCGCTTGATTTGTCTACTTACAACTGACCGACAAACTGTGATTTATCACTAAACAAATCACAAACTAGAGCTGATCTATTTCGATTCTAACACGCTGAAAATAGGCAATATTGCTGTTGTTTCCTTCAAAATATCACATCTTTTCGCCATTGTTAGACGACTGAAACACACGCATTTATATCCTTTTCTAATGTTTTTGATGCGAGAAAATGACATTACACCGTCTAACGTCAAGGAAATCGACTAGTGACGTCATAAATTTGCAGTTTTTAATGACGTCACTCGTCACGCTCTTCCGAGCTGTGATTTGTTGCATAATAAAACAGTTATTTTCCATTGCCTATATAGGTGCGCTGTGTTAGAATCTATTACTTAAATAAATTAACAATTCACATACTAGAGCTGATCTACTTCGATTCTAACACACTGAAAATGAGCTGATCTATTTTGATTCTAACATACTGAATATCGGGAATGATGTTGTTGTTTCTTTCATGCGGCATTGTTAGAAGAAATCCCCCCACAATCATTGACTGCAACACATGCATTTAAGTCCTTTGGCAATGTTTTTGATGCAAGAAAATGATATTAACACCATCGAACATCAAAGAATCTAGGAGTGACTTCATAAAACAGCTGCTATTAGAGTGAGGCTCATTTTTCCTGTGATTTATTGCATGTGAGTTATTGTAGAATAAATCACAATTCCTTTCCATTGTGTGTATAGACATGATATGCTAAAATAAACAGTAAAGAACCTTTGCAACCTATGGCTTTTTTTTCTTATTTGTAACAAAAACCCTTATCCTGCTGAGCATGACAACCCCTAACTTTGCACAGTACGAAAACATGCCTATACAAATACATTGCCACCTTTATCGCCGAAAAAATGAAGATTTTAAGTTGAAAAATTACGATAGTTTTCTTATTTCTGCTCAAAATATAGATTGTTGGTACTCGTTAGATCCGCCTCATCGAGGCGGCCCACAATCTATATTTTAGAGCAGAAATAAGAAAAATAAGGTTTACCCCTGCAAACCCCAGTTTTACTATATAAAAGTGGGGTTCGAGGGGGGTCAAAATCATACAGGCGTGTTTTCGTGATAAAACAGTGTAGATCTAACTTTGCAAACAGTGCAGATCCAGATCAGATGGCTTCTGAAGAAGATGGCCATCTGATCAGGATCTATACTGTTTTGTGAATTGAAAGAATATATTATATTGAGTAATTTGATTTGATGAATCAGAAATGGATGTGGCTAACATAATTTATTCAGCAGGATAAGGGTTAAGCAAAATATGCTCTAGGCACCCACAACCTAAGTTTGGAGTATAAGTAAGAAAAATATCACAATTTTTAGTCGGACAAGTAGCCATTTCGTAGAAATGAAAGAATGTACTATGTCACACAATTGTGTTATGTGTTATCGTATTGTGCAAATAAAACAAACCTTCAGGGAGATCTAGTTCCACTCCGACCCACGGACCATGAGCAAACTCCACATTTCCAACAAACTGCACAACACCAGTCATCTTGGATGATGTTCTAGATGATGTCACTATCACACTCTCCCCCACTTGTATCCAGGATGGGACAGGAACTTCCTGTAGTCGGTCGAGGTCAGCACGACTACCAAATGAGCATACACTCATTGAATCTTCTGAAATCAAAGATTCGACAATTAGTACAAACTTGCTATTCAAAATGCAAGGTAACCCATAAAATGCCAATCAAAACAATTGCTGTCTGCTTTGTCGTCTGCTGGTTACTTTAAAAAGTCATTTTTGCAAACAGTGTGGACAAAATCAGACTTTGGGTCAACAATGTTTGCCTGTATGCAAAAATAGTGTTAAAAAGTCTGCAAAAAAAATCAGCAGACAACATTTTAAGATGTAGTTTTTTCTTTGCATGTTATTTGGTGATAATTAAAGGATAATTTTCTTCATTCCTGTGAAAATCACCTTAATTAATCTATCTATCAAGGAGTCCAAAAAGTGCAAACAGAATAGCAAATAGTGTAGACCCTGATCAGACTGCTCCTCCAGGAGCAGTCCAATCTGGGTCTGCACTGTTTGCTTAGGCCTGTCTGTCCCTATACTTAGGATCATTACGGTATCAGGTTTTCTATTCTGCTTCTGAATCCATGGAAAAAAATGCTGAAAATTGGGAGGAGTGTAACACAATGGAATATTCAGCATGGTGAGGATTAACTCTGAAATTTTTATGCAGTGAAAGAGGCAAGGTTTTTGTGAAATGCTGATTATGAGAAACTTTTCAAACAATATAACATATGTCTCAGCACTTTGGACATGTACTTTTTCCCTGAGAAACAAAAAAATTGAATTATCTCTATACAGCTTATCAATTTCTGTTTTCTTACCTGAGACTGTGTCTGAGAAATCTCCACTCAAACGATTTGATGCCTCTTGGAATGCTTCATTTATTTCTTTCTGTGAAAACCCAATACATGACACGGGTCGTTGGTTCCCTCCCTTAGCTCCTTTTGGTGTACTTTGATTCTTCGGGAGAGCTTTATCATAGACTCCTAAACTGTCATCCAATCCACCTTTACCACTTTGATTCAGGGATTTATTTCCTTGGTTAATAGAAGAATTGTCAAATTTTTCATCTACAGACAAAAATTCAGAATTATCTTCCCCACATTCTGCCCCCAGTCTTTCCAGTTCGTCCATGGCTTCAAGACTGTAAGGATCTACACTGTCTGAACCTAAAACACCTCTAGAGCTCACAGAGGAGCTATCACTAGTACTTGGTAGTCTATCAGAGTTTAGAATATCTAATGAAGTGTCGGCGGATGTTTCTGATGTATTCTCTTTATGTAACACATCATCTAGTTTATCAAACACTTTATGACTAGTATTAACAACATCTTGTGATTTATCTTTGAAATCTCCAGCAGCTGATTCTTGCAAGCCTTTGACTCTATCACTATCAGCTACTGATAAACTAACAGCAGTGTTTTTAGTTCTTTCTTCAGCAAGTTTGTTCTGGGACCCATTATGCTTTGGAAGACTTTTATCTCTATCACTGACAATCTTTTGGTTTATGCTTACAGAATCACTTTTGTTCATATCTTCTTTTGCCACCAAAGCCTCAGTATCATTAAAATCTTTTCGAGATTCTTTCACATCCCTACCTATTTTCTTATTACCTACATCACCATTTTCATCTCTTAGATCCTCCTCACTAATATGAAGCTTGAGTGATTCTGGCAAGACAACCTCA
The DNA here is from genome assembly GCA_963580285.1 of Lucinisca nassula. Classification (NCBI taxonomy): domain Eukaryota; kingdom Metazoa; phylum Mollusca; class Bivalvia; order Lucinida; family Lucinidae; genus Lucinisca; species Lucinisca nassula. Next base: position 86,620,910 of record OY757020.1, on the reverse strand, counting down.
TCCTCATCATCAGAGTCTGTGGACAAAGAAATTTTCTCTGCATCTTTATTAAGTTCATTAACTGTCAGACTATCAGTTTTTTCTTCAGTTTTGACTATTTTCATACTAGCTTCAAATCCAGTAGATTCTAATCTATTTTTATCAACACTACTGACAATGGTTATACCTTCCTCAGCCTTTTTATCAATCAGTTTCAAATCTGCAACAACAATTTCTTTCTGAGACTCCATTGAGTCGGTGCTCTCATTTTCAGCCTCCATAATCAATGTGGCCTGTGAATCTTCACTTTTCAGTGATCTTTCTTCATCTCTGTTCACAACAATCACACTCTGAACCTGTACAGCTTCATCCCCGTCACTCTCACCACTACTTGCATGTTCTATTCCACTCTTCCTTGCTTTTGTCATCTCTGAATCATCATTACTACGGAGACTCAGAGAATCCTCCGATGACAGGGTCAAAGTTGACACTGCCTGGGACCCATACCCACTAGAAGTCATGCTCGGTGTCCCTTTAAACTGCCCCTCTGCTATACTATCGCTGGTGCCAGAGTGTGGGACACCTGTTTTCTGAATCTGCTGACTCTGGTAGGACTCAAACTCCTGGAAATCGTCAGATCCTACACTAGATGGGTCAGGCTCTATGTTTAATTTCATATGTACAGAATCTTTTGCAGTATTTAAGGCACTTTCTTGAGGTTTTGGTGGGTGGGGCTTCAGTGGGCTGGCATCATCTTCCTTGAAAAAAACACAGAAACTTAAAACAGCAACATTGGAATGCAGGGTTACTCAGTCAATATTATGACTACCCCTCAAAAATTCACTTTATAAAGAGAAAAGTTGGGTATTCTGTGTAATACTCATAAACCTCTTTATAACACTGTTCATTATAACATGGTTAAATATACACAGTAAAATTTCTGTATTAAGACCACCATTGGGACAGTTCAAAAGTGGTCTTTATGACCACTTTTGAACAGTCCTAAAGGAGGTCCCTGACAGAGGACATTACCTGCAAAAACACGAAGAAAGAATAACTGCACCCTTCTAAATAAGCTTTTTAAAGTAGAATAAGTCTCAATTTTAGGTGGTCTTAATAACGGAAATTCACTGTACATGTCATAATGTTTAAAAGTGGATTCCTAAAGTACATACAGTGAAACTTCAATGACTCGTACACCGATAGCTCATTTACCATGGCTGTTTCGAACTTGTTCCCGAGTCCCTGGGAAAAGATCTATAACTGCAGATAATAAGAATCTTATATGGGTGTGAGGGATGGATGGAAAAATCCGTCCAGAGGGACACTGTCCGGCATCACGAGGCTTGCCGAGTGATGCCGGACAGTGATCCTGAGGGACAGATTTTTCCATCCACCCCTCAAACCCATATTGGATTCTTTTTCTTGCATACCTTCCATTTCTTAACGCGGATTTTTAATGCTGCAGTCACTTCGGTTACCATCGTGTGTTGACACTGCAGGAATGTATAGTGACGTTGCGGTGACGTCATCCTTAATGACGGCGCATACGAGGTCGTAATCAACCAGTGCATTTATCAAACACGCGATTATATTCGATTTTGGGTCGGAACACCAGGGTCAGAACATAAATTTCTATCCCAGGGTAAAATCACGGATTTCCTTGTCTGGTGTGTAAGAAATAAAAATACTTGGGGTAATGGTCTTATTTGATCTTGAAAGTGTTTGTTGTGTGTACTCATTAGAATCATCTCCTTATATGCAGGAACGGTCTGACTCCAACAACTTTGCCTGGGTAGGCTTACACCAAAGTAGTTTACCAGTACTCAAATGTTCTGTCGGTTTCGGCTCTGGGAAGAAGCACCATTCAGCACAATCTATTTATCTACGCCCTGATGGATGGGGGTAGCTAGAGGGGGTGTAAAATGGAAGCTTTCTTTGTCAAGCATTGGTTAATCCTAAAGACACTTAGTAAAACTGCAGATGGGAATGTTGTCTGTTTGTGGTCTGCTGCATTTTCTTGCAAACATTTCAAATATATTTCCGGCCGCCGCCCATGGGAGCTTGAAGAAATAGATGGGCTGCATGATGCTTTCACGCAGAGCTAAACCGACCGGCACAGGAGTACTGGTAAAGCGCTTAGAGGATCTAAGCCTGCCCAAACAAAGTGGTGCATGTTGGCCCGTTCATGCTTATAAACCCTATTGGTTTCATTGGGCGTCAGGGCTTGAGATGTCACATCATCTCAACAGGCCTCCTAGTGGCCCACTTTGAAAATATAGGTTTTTATATAGGTTCTTCTTACCCAAAATAATGGTTATTTACAGGTTTTTCAATAAAAATATAGGTTAAAAAAAGAGTTCTTCAAACTTACATAAAGATTTCAAACTGAAGAAAAAATATTTGATGAATTTTTGTGCCACAATTACTCAGATAAAGTTGATCTGAATTTTTCAAAGTCCGAGCGAGCGAAGCGAGCGAGGAAAAAAATTACAATTTCTTGACAGTTTTATCACTTTTTATGGGACTAAAAAGTAAACAAGAGGACCAAGCTAGCTTGGTCCTGTATCGCTCACCTGAGCTAACAGATTCAGTTTAAGGAAGTGCCAACCTTTACTGAAGGCTTTATGGGAGGACATGGTGATGACAGGGTAAGCATTTTCTGAAAATCAAGTAGAATTTAACTCTATGATAAACAGGCTGACCTCACCGGTTTTCAAACTCATTCAAGCTTTTATTCCTGACTTGCTAAGAAGATCCGATCTAAACTGAAGTGGCTATGGTGATGACAAGTTCAAAAACAAGAGTTTTCAAACTCCTCCAAGCTTTCTGCCTGACTTCCTTGTTTGTGAGTTTCATGAAGATCCGTTCAAAACTAAAGGGGCAGCAGTGATAACAATGTCGAAAATAGGCATTTTCAGCAATCAAAGGCACGTCACCCTATGATAAATGTGCCGACTTGGCCAGTTTTCAAACTCACCTGAGGTTTTATTCCCAGCCACCTTACATGTAAGTTTCAGAAAGATCCGATCAGACTTGGCCAGTATTTAAACTCATCCAAGATTTTATTCCCAGCCACCTCACGTATAAGTTTCAGAAAGATCCGATCAAAACTGAAGGGGCTACGGTGATGACAAGGTCAAAATTTGGCATTTTTAGCAATCAAAGGGATGTTACTCTAAAATAAATGAGCCGACTTGGCCAGTTTTCGAACTCATCCGAGGTTTCATCCCCAGCCACCTTACATATAAGTTTCAGAAAAATCCGATCAGAACTGAAGGGGCTACGGTAATGACAAGGTAAAAAATCAACATTTTCAGCCATCAAAGGGACAGAACTCTACGATAAATAGGCTGACTTGGCCTGTTTTCGAACTCATCCAAGATTTTATCCCCAGCCACCTTACATATAAGTTTCAGAAAGATCCGATCAAAACTGAAGGGGCTATGGTGATGACAAGGTCAAAAATCGGCATTTTCAGCAATCAAAGGGACGTAAATCAATGATAAATGGGCCAACTTGGCCGGTATTCAACTCATCCTAGGTTTTATCTCCAGTCACCATACATATAGGTTTCAGAAAGATTCGATCAAAACTGAAGGGGCTACGGTGATGACAAGGTAAAAAATTGACATTTTCAGCCATCAAAGGGACATAACTATGTAGTTAATGGGGCAACTTGGCCGGTTTTTGAACGCATCCGAGGTTTTATCCCCAGCCACCTTACATATAAGTTTCAGAAAGATCCGATCAAATATGAAGGGGCTACAGTGTTGACAAGGTCAAAAATCAACATTTTCAGCAATCAAAGGGACCTAACTCTATGATAAATATGGCCACCTTTGCCGGTATGCGAACTCATCCCAGGCTTTATCCCCAGCCACCTTGCATATAAGTTTCAGAAAGATCCGATCAAAACTCAAAGGGCTAAGGTGATGACAAGATCAAAAATCGGCATTTTCAGCAATCAAAGGGACGTTACTCTGTGATAAATGGACCAACTTGGCTGGTTTTCAAACTCATCTGAGATTTTATCCCCAGCCACTTTACATATAAGTTTCAGAAAGATTCGATCAAAACTGAAAGGGCTACAGTGATGACAAGGTCAAAAATCAGCATTTTCAGCAATCAAAGGGACGTTACTCTACGATAAAAGGGCCGACTTGGTCGGTTTTCAAACTCATCCGAGATTTTATCCACAGCCACCTTACATATAAGTTTCAGAAAGATCCGATCAAAACTGAAGGGGCTACGGTGATGACAAGGTCAAAAATCGGCATTTTCAGCAATCAAAGGGACGTAACTCTATGATAAACCAGCGGACTAGGCCGGTTTTCAAACTCATCCGAGGTTTTATCCCCAGCCACATAACATATAAGTTTCAGAAAGATCCGATCAAAACTGAAGGGGCTACGGTGATGACAAGGTCAAAAATGGGCATTTTCAGCAATCAAAGGGACGTAACTCTATGATAAATGGGCCGACTTGGCCGGTTTTCGAACTCATCCGAGTTTTTATCCCCAGTCACCTTACATATAAGTTTCAGAAAGATTCGATCAAAACTGAAGACGCTACGGTGATGACAAGCATTTTCCCATAGTAAGTCTATGGGACCTTGTGGTTGCCATAGGAACCAAAGTTTTAGAGCGATTTCAAAAAAAAGTTTATGTCATCAATGCCCCACCAGAGGCATACTACAGGTGAGAAATGATTGAGATCAGCCTGCAGGATACAGAGATATAGCTGCTCAAAAGTGTGGACGGACGACGGACGGACGGACGACGGACGACGGAGGACCCACTATACTATAAGCTCCCCTGGAGCCTTCGGCCCAGGTGAGCTAAAAAATAGTAGTGCATTTTGAAGAAAAGTTAGGGTTGAGTTGCAAGAAGGTTCAAAAAGTGAAAAATATAGATTTTTTCATGAAAATACAGGCTTTTTATAGGTTTTATGAACAAAATAAAGGTTATATAGGTTTGGCACAAAATTATAGGTTATTATAGGTTTTATAGGTTTTGCTAGGAGGCCTGTCTCAATGTCGGGTAAAAGTCCCACAAAACTGGAAGCAACGTCTCCAAAATGACCTATACTGTGCTGACGGGGACGTTAAACCTCAAATCAAATAAATGCAAATATATTTTTGCATACAGGCAAACAGTATGGACGCTGAACAGACTGCTCAGCACACTGTTTGCAATGATAACTTTTAAAGTAACCAGCAGACAACAAAGCAGACAACAATTGTTGTGAATGGTATCATAACTGCTATTCTGCTGTTCCAGACATCGCCTACCTTTGCAAATGCAAACAGCGTAGATCCAGATCAGAAGCCATCTCATCAAGATCTACACTGTTTGTCATTCAGTTCGTAAAAATTTAGAACGAAAATATTATATCACACAGAGGACCCGCATTGTAATGACAGTATTTGTTCCCTATTATTGTACCGTTATAATGAATTTGCAGTTATAAAGAATCCCAGATAGGTGTATGGTAGGTTATAAAAGATCTTTTCCACATCATTATTCCAAGAAAAAATGTTCAATGAGGCGATTCTAACAAATACCTATAAACTTTGTTTCTTGGAGTGTTAAATTACAAGAATCTTTCATGACTATGGATTGATTCAATTTAGGCATTTCCAACCCGAGGGAAGCCCACGCTGCTCAGAGTTGGGAGCCTTGAGCTTAGAATTCATTCCATTGAAATTGTCATATTAACCATTTTTGCCATTATAAAGAATGTCGGTATAAAGAGGGTTGACTTTATAATCTGACTGGCTGATAGTCATAAATGGGTGTGGCTAATTCAAATATTCAGCATTACCTCCTCTGAATCTTTCTGCAGCAAGGGTCTGCTTTCTCTGTGCTCTTCTTGTAGGGTCTGTAAGGGTTTCATCAGAGGAATTTTAGCCGTTAGGGGGCTCATAGCTGACCGTCCCGGTGCTGTGGAAAAATAATTGTAAGACATGATAAAACTCTAATATACTTCTTGTTAGAATAGAAGGAAAGAAAATGCCCCAATACCACCTGAAACTTGAAATGTGTTCAAGGGACACAGATGCACCCAGCAGGTAGTTGTGACATTGATGAAAAACTTAAACAAAAAGCTTGTACTAATGGGGACGGACAGGGTTAACACTATATGCCCTTTCAACTATTCCTCGAACGGAAGGGGCATAAAAATGTAACTTTATTGGTAAATGGTTCAAGGTGATGTTTATGTTCCAAAGTATCTATTACAAGATTAAGAACTACTTTTCCACATAGCTAAAGTTGTAAGAATACGAGGGATGTTCGAAAAGAATTGCTTATTGTCCTCGAGCTCGATATCCACATGTGGCATGATCAAAACCAATACATACTTGTAAAGGACTATTCAATATCTACACAATGGTGTATAAATGTACATGTTAGACTAATTGTAAGTCATAAAATTTGCAGTTTGAATACAAGCAGTAATTGACCACTGCAGTAAAAATGGTTGGTAGAAGCGTCGACTAAAAAGTGAAATACGGGCTTACATCAAAGCTTGCTCAAAACTTGGTTGTTCTTTGAAGAAGCTAATGACTGAAATTTCTACTGCTTTTGGACCTTCTTGTGTGTCTTAAGACACAGTTTGGCGGTGGAAAAAGAAATCTGAGTCTGGTGTAGAGTCCATCAAAAATGCACCGAAATCAGGTAGGCCAAAATCTGCATCTCGTAAAGAAATTGTTTCCAAAATAAAGGAAATCATTGAAGGAGATGCCAGATTTACAGTTCATGATATTGCACAAAAGGTAGGCATATCACTATCAATGGTTCACCTTATTTTGATGAAGCATTTGAAAGTCAGAAAGATTTCTGCTAGATGAGTGCCACATCTGTTGACTGACGAGCAAAAGAGGCAACGGGTTAAAGGGGCCGAAAAGCTGCTTCAAATGTTTCCAAAATATGACAAAAAGCAGTTTGCCAATGTGGTCACAGGTGATGAAACCAAAGTCCAATATTTTGAGCCCGCCAGAAAGGTTAGCAATAAGATCTGGGCCACTAAACACAGCAAACGCCCATTAATTTGCCAAACGTTCTTTGAGTACTTTTGGGCTAACCAGATAGAAATAAGCAATTCTTTTCGAACATCCCTCGTATACCATATGCAGAGGTCACTCTTTGTAACGATGTTGATTCGTAACTGCCCGTTGCCACAAGGACATTGCTACTATAAAGAAACCCAAAAAGGAGTAGACTGATTGATTGTGGCCAAGTAAAATCGATTTAAGCCCCCCAGTGGAATTCATTTCCACTGACTGTTCCAAGGTGGTTCTTCTGGCGCGGTTTATTTTTGTTATGGTTTGTCTTTGGGTGTTTGTGTCGCTTATGTTATTTTACTTCGGAAATTAAAATCATTCCTTGCTGGGCGGAAATACCAGTCCCGACAGGCACTTGGATCTGCAATTCATTAGTACCATATTACTGTGCCCAAATCAGCATAACGTGACGTCTTCAAGAAGTGGATACATTGGCTAAAACTTTGCATTTCCAGCCACGAGGAGTACTTTGAGGGCATGAAATGAGCACTTTTGGGCTAACTTGAAATTTTAAGTCTCCAGATAGAAATAAGCAATTCTTTTCGAACATCCCTTGTATACCATATGCAGAGGACACTCTTTGTTACGACATCTTTCCGTAACTTCCCGTTGGCACAAAGACTTTACCGCTATAAAGAAACCCAACAAGGAGTAGAATGATCGATAGTTTTTGATTTAACGGCACTTCAACATTTATGGGACATTTTGAGTTGTCTCTCACGGAGAAAATTTTGTTTGTTTGTTTGATTTGAAGTTTAAGTTCCCCGTCAACACTGTAAAGGTCATTTTGGAGAGGTTACTTCCAGTTATGTGGGACTTTTACCAAACATTGATATGACATGACATCTCAAGCCCTGCCGCCCAATCAAACCAAAAGGGTTTATAAGCATGGATGGGCCGACCTGCACCGCATTGCCTGGGCAGGCTTAGATACTCTAAGCGGTTAACCAGTACTCGTGTGAGGGTCGGTTACAGCTCAGCCTGGAAGCATCATGCAGCCCATCTATTTCTTCAAGCCCCGATGGGCGGGGGCTACAGGGAGAAAAGGAATAGCATAGACAGTAGAGATGAAAGTGAGGGACAGGGAAGATAGAGAAAAATGAATGGAAGTGTAGAAACGGAAGAAAAAACATACTATAAACATACAAAAACACCATACTATAAGAAACAAGATTAATGCTGTGAACATTTGTTAGAATTGCCTCATAGAGGCAATTCTAACAAATGTCCACAACATCTGTTTCTTGGAATATTGAAAATAAACAAACATAAATTCATTCATTCTCAAAAGCTGTCATTCACTTCTTTCTTTCCTTCTTTCATTCTCCTTTTTTATCTATGATACAGGCTTGTATCTATTTTGTATCTATTCACCATATTTGCATTATTTGCTGGCTCCCAGCATGCGCATTGTCTATATTGGAAAAACAGGTAACCTTGAAAGGTCAGGGGGGTCTGGTTACCTGTTTTTCCAACACTGATAACCTTCAGACTAGGAACCAGCAGATAATGCAAATAAGGTGAATATTGGTTCATATCCATGCAAGAAGAAAGGATAGCATTAAAATTTTCTTCCTTTTTTTTCAGCCTAACAGCAGAAATGCAGAGCATTAAGCTTTTGAAAATCGTGTAAAATAAAAAGAACACAATATTTCGGCAAGCAAGAAAACAATTCAATGCAGAAATGAAATTGCTAAATTCTCAACAAGAACTAGACAATAAAATAACCCTTAACACACTGAGAAAAACTACAGCTGAAAATATTGTCTGCTTATGTCGTCTGCTGAAACTTAGAAATATTTTTTTCATACGGGCAAAACAGTGTGGACCCAGATCAGACTGCTCCTAGTGGAGCAGTCTGATCTGGGTCCACACTTTTTGCAAAAAATGACTTTTAAAGTAACCGGCAGATGACAAAGCAGACGACAATTTTCGTGATTGGCATTTTATGGGACAGCAGTATTGCTAAGCAGTGAAAATAAAATCTGAACGTTTTGAGATTATTTTTGCCACAGTCGATGTCATCATGTTACCAAGTTTGTGTACTGAACACCCCTGTAAACCCCACCTTATATAGAGAAAACAGGCTTTTAAAGGGGTATACATTATTTCTCTTATTTCTAATCCAAGACATTCCTTGTGGGTACTAGTAAGAACTGCCTCATTGGGGCGATTCTAGAGAGCACCAACAACCTATGTTTGGGGCAACACAAATTTTCATCAGAAAAATAATTGTTTTCAAGATATGAAAGAATGCTCTATGTCACATGAATGTGTTATCACACTTTTCCTGGACAAGCTTATACTTAAGTGGTTAACCAGTACAGTGCACATTCTTTCGCCAGAAACTGACAACTGCCCTTCTTGAATCAGCTGAAAGGAGAGAATGGCCGTAGAAAAGATTTCATGATCAATCTCCACAAAAGAATATTGCCGACCAGGCACAGCTTAGTATTACAGCTTTGGGGGGCCAAAGGGATAATCAAAATGTACTTTGCCAGGCCAGGTGCCTCCTCAATACAGCTGAATTCTAATGCCATTGGCTTTTTGGGGGTAATGAATTCAGAAAGAAGACTTGCTTAACCCTTGTCCTGCTAAATAAATTAAGCCACACCCGTGTCACATTGTCAACCAATCAAATAAGTTGATATAATGTATTCATTCAATTCAAAGACTGCAAGGCAGCAGGGTAGATCCTGATCAGATGGCTTCTACAGAAGCCACCTGATCTGGATCTGCACTGTTTGCAAAGGTAGGGGTTGTCATGTTCAGCTGGGACAGGGTTTACCATTGTCTTGCTGAACCAGGATATGCTCTCTTTCCAAACAGTGTAGATTCAGATCGGATGGCTTCTGAAGAAGCCATCTGATCAGTATCTACACTGTTTGACACTCGTTTTGTGGATTCGTAACATTAAATTACATCAAGAAATCTGATTGGCTGGAACTCAGAAATAGGTGAGGCTAAATTAATTTATTCAGCAGGATAAGGGTTAAACAGGCTTTTCATTTTAACACTAGCTGACATATATCATGCATATTGTAATATCTCCAGCTAATTTTCTGCAGAAAATTTGTATTACTATTCTAATTCCTACTCAAAATATAGTGGTCTCCGCCCATCGGGACTTGAAGAAATAAATGGGCTGCATGATGCTTCCACGCAGAGCTGAAACCGACCGCACACAAGTACTGGTAAACCGCTCAGAGGATCTTAGCCTGCCCAGGCAAAGCGGTGCGAGTCGGCCCATCCATGCTTGTAAACACTATTGGTTTCATTGGGCAACAGGGCTTGAGATGTCATTTCCACTCAATGTCGGGTAAAAGTCCCACAAAATTGGAAGCAACATCCCCAAAATGACCTATACAGTGTTGACGGGGACATTAAACTGCAAATCAAACAAATAAACCTGACTCAAAATATAGACTGTAGGTGCTTGCTGAAACTGCCTGATTGGGGAGATTCTAATGAGTATCCACAACCTATGTCTTGGAAATAATGTATAACCCCTGTTAAACCTAGTTTTCTCTATATAAAGTGAATTTTATGGGGATCTTTATTTTGGGTTTGGGGTTTTGGTTTTACAACCCTTTCAAGATTATTTCACTCAAATCGAGCTGATCGTTAATCAGGTGGGCGAAAACTGGAGTACCCGGAGAAAAACCACCTGACCTTCCGTTGCAGAACTTGGCATCTCACATGTGACCCGAGCATGGCTCGAACCACAGCGGTGAGAGACCTAATGATCAAGAGTCAGCGCTCTTAACCACTAGACCACGGAGGCCCATAAGGGGATCTTTATTTCATGGATTTGTTAACATGATATAGTTTTTGAAAAAAAAAAAAAAAGCAAATAAACAAAAATCTGCAGTCAAACACAACCTCAACTGAAATTAAAATTGAAAACCGCTCTCAACAGATCACTAAAGATTTTATTCTGAAATATATATTAAAATAATTAGTGCTTTTTCTCTTAATATTTGCCCTTTCATGATTACTTCACTTGTATCGAGCGGATTATTTATCACGTGACCCTAAGCAAGACTCGAACCAACAGTTATGACATCATTAAAACATGCCTTTATAATTTTGACCCCCTTGAACCCCACTTTTATATAGTAAAACTGGAGTTTACAGGGGTAAACCTTACTTTTCTTATTCTGCTCTAACATATAGATTGTGGGTACCCGTTAGGACTGCCTCATCGAGGCAGTTCTAACAAGCACCCACAATCTATATTTTCTAACCGCCTCGATGAGGCAGTTCTAACAAGCACCCACAATCTATATTTTGAGCAGAAATAAGAAAAATATCACAATTTATTATCGTAAAATTTTCATTTCCTTGGGTGTAAAGTTAACTAGAGCTGCCGCCTAACGGGCGCCAATTATACCCCCGCATGCGTTGTCAGACAAATTTTTACAAGTATTTGACCTTGAGGAAGGTCAACGTAAAGGTCAAGGTCAGGTTTGTGTATATCAATCTTAAGTACTAGTGGCAAGGTGTGTGGTGTGTGAATATTAAAGAAATCGGTCAAAGAATAAGGAAGTTATGAGCAATGTTAAAGTTTTTTGTAACGGACCGACGACGACGACGACAGGCGACAAGCTGATTCCTATATACCCCTTCAAACTTCGTTTGCGGGGGTATAACAATGTGTTAAATTTGTATAGGTGTGTTTTCATAATGTGGAGAGACCTAATGCTCAAGAGCCAGCACTCTTAGCCATTAAGCCAAGGAGACGAGCTAATTTGTTGTATGGTTTTAGTGATATGTAGGCAGTATAGCAAGCTGAAAATAAAAGCAACAATCTCAGCAGAATCATATCACGTCACAGTTATCTACTGAATAACATTGTGTAATAAAAATGTCACGGCCATTTGTTTATAACCCGAGAATACCATGACATCAGCAATAAAATCTAATTTAAGGAAATGGGAACACCTGACAGATTTTTCAGCCATTTTTTCAAAGGGAGACAACTTTCAGGATGTCCTGTTCGCTTTTTTATAAAGTCTGTCCCAAGGAAAAAGGGGTCTACTCTTAAAGGAAAGGACTTGCTCCTCAGGAGCAAATTCTTTCCTTTAAGAGTTGACCCCTATTAACACGGGAGACAAAAATACTTTTGTAGGAGTTGTCTCCCCTGAAGGTGTTCCCATTCCCCTTAAAATCATTATATGATGCAGACAATCTTATACTTGTGGTTATTTCATATGGAATTTATGGAACTCGCCACAGGCTCGTTTCATAAATTTCATATGAAATGACCGCTGTTGTAAGATCCTCTATTCACTCCTTGTATTGGAGATATTACTCTTTCATACAAGAGGGCCATGATGGCCCTGGATCGCTCACCTGATCCATAGAGTAACAAGTGGTCCCCGGGGAGGGCCATTATTGACCCCAAGGTTATAATGTGCATAATGTTGAGGGAGGTCTAAAAAGGTGAAGCTTCATACCAAATATCAACAAAGGCTATAATTGTCCACTAGATGAAGCTCCATACCAAATATCAAAGACATGGGCCTTGCAGTTTCAGAGAAGAAGATTTTTAAAGATTTCCGTATATAAGTCTATGTAAAATCAAAGGGTCTCGGGCGGGGGCATTTTTGGCCCCAGGGCTATAATTTGAACAATCTTGAAAGATGAAATTTCACACCAAATATCAAAGACCTAGGCCTTTGGTTTCACAGAAGAAAATTTTTAAAGATTTTCCCTATATAAGTCTATGTAAAACCAAAGGGCGGGGGCATTTTTGGCCTCAGGGCTATAATTTGAACAATCTTGGTAGAAGTCTACTAGCTGAAGCTTCATACCAAATATCAAAGACCTAGGCCTTGTGGTTTCAGACAAGAAGATTTTTCAAGATTTTCCCTATATAAGACTATGTAAAACCAAAGGGCCCCAGGGGAGGGGGCATTTTTGGCCCAAGGGCTATAACTTGAACAATCTTGGTAGAGGTCCACAAGACCTGGGCCTTGCAGTTTCAGAGAAGAAGATTTTTAAAGATTTTCCCTATATAAGCCCATGTATAACCAAAGGGCCCCAGGGAGGGGCATTTTTGTCCTCAGCACTATTATTTGACCAATCTTGGTAGGGGTCCACTAGATGAAGCTAAATACCAAACATCAACGACCTGGGCCTTGCAGTTTCAGAGAAGAAGATTTTTACATATTTTCCCTATATAAGCCCATGTAAAACCAAAGGGCCCCGGGACGGGGGCATTTTTGGCCCCAGCACTATAATTTGAACAATCTTGGTAGGGGTTCATTAGATGAAGCTTCATACCAAATATCAAAGACCTGGGCCTTGTGGTTTCAGAGAAGAAGATTTTTGAAGATTTTCCTATATAAGCCCATGTAAAACCAAAGGGCCCCGGGCCGGGGGCATTTTTGGCCCCAGCACTTTAATTTGAACAATCTTGGTAGGGGTCCACTAGATGAAGCTTCATACCAAATATCAAAGACCTGGGCCTTGCAGTTTCAGAGAAGAAGATTTTTTAACTTTTCGGTGAAAAAATCTATTTTTGGCTCCTGTGACCTATATGTGCAATGGACCAGAACCATTTGAACAACTTTGAAAGGGGACTACCTAAGGATCATTCCTGAGAAGTTTGGTCAAAATCCGATCAGGGGTTTAGGAGATGTCGTTTGAAGAAATTGTTTACGCACGGATGACAGACAAAAAGTGATCCTAATATAAAACACAAGAGGGCCCAGAGGGCCCTGAATCGCTCACCTGAGAATCAGTGTCTCTAGTACATTCTTGGCCCAAGGGCTATACTAGGTGAAGCTTCTTACCAAATATCAAAGACCTGAGCCTTGTGGTTCAGAGATGAAGATTTTTAAATATTTTCCCTATAATATAAGCCTATGAAAAACCAAAGGGACCCGGGGATGGGGGCATTTTTGGCCCCAGGGCTATAATTTGAACAATCTGGGTAGAGGTTCACTAGATGAAGCTTCACACCAAATATCAAAGATCTGAGCCTTGCGGTTTCAGAGAAGAAGATTTTTAAAGATTTTACCTGTATAAGCCTATATAAAACCAAAGGCCTCCGGGGCGGGGGCATTTTTGGCCCTAGGGCTATAATTTGAACAATCTTGGTAGAGGTCCACTAGGTGAAGCTTCACACCAAATATCAAAGACCTGGGCCTTGTGGTTTTAAAGAAGAAGATTTTTAAAGATTTTCCCTATATAAGCCTATGTAAACCTAAAGGCCCCCGGGGCAGGGGCATTTCTGGCCCAAGGGCCATAATTTGAACAATCTTGGTAGAGGTTCACTAGATGAAGCTTCATACCAAATAACGAAGACCTGGGCCTTGTGGTTTCAGAGTAGAAGATTTTTAAAGATTTTCCCTGTATAAGCCTATGCAAAACCAAAGGCCCCTGAGGCGGGGGCATTTTTGGCCCTAGGGCTATAATTTGATCAATCTTGGTAAAGGTCCCCTAGGTGAAGCTTCACACCAAATATCAAAGACCTGGGCCTTGTGATGTCATAGAAGCAAATTTTTAAAGATTTTCCCTTTATAAGCCTATGTAAACCCAAAGGCCCCCGGGGCGGGGGCATTTTTGGCCCTAGGGCTATAATTTGAACAATCTTGGTAGAGGTCCACTAGATGAAGCTTCACACCAAATATCAAAGATCTGAGCCTTGTGGTTTCAGAGAAGAAGATTTTTAAAGATTTTCCCTGTATAAGCCTATGATAAACCAAAGGCCCCCGGGGCGGGGGCATTTTTCGCCCCAGGGCTATAATTTGAACAAACTTGGTAGAGGTCCACTAGGTGAAGCTTCACACCAAATATCAAAGACCTGGGCCTTGTGGTTTCAGAGAAGAAGATTTTTAAAGATTTTCCCTATATAAGCCTATGTATACACAAAGGCCCCCGGGGCGGGGGCATTTCTCGCCCAAGGGCCATAATTTGAACAATCTTGGTAGAGGGCCCACTAGATGAAGCTTCATACCAAATATCAAAGACCTGGGCCTTGTGGTTTCAGAGAAGAAGATTTTTAAAGATTTTCCCTGTATAAGCCTATGTAAAACCAAAGGCCCCCGGGGCTGGGGCATTTTTGGCCCTAGGGCTATAATTTTAACAATCTTGGTAGAGGTCCACTAGGTGAAGCTTCACACCAAATATCAAAGACCTGGGCCTTGTGGTTTCAGAGAAGAAGATTTTTAAAGATTTTCCCTATATAAGCCTATGTAAACCCAAAGGCCCCCGGGGAGGGGGCATTTCTAGCCCAAGGGCCCTAATTTGAACAATCTTGATAAAGGTCCACTAGATGAAGCTTCATACCAAATATCAAAGACCTGGGCCTTGCGGTTTCAGAGAAGAAGATTTTTAAAGTTTTCATTTTAAAAATCTATTTTTAGCTCCTGTGACCTAGATGTGCAATGGACCGGAACCATTTGAACAACTTTGAAAGGGGATCACCTAAGGATCATTCCTGTGAAGTTTGGTTAAAATCCAATCATTGGTTTAGGAGGAGATGTCATTTGAAGAAAAAGTTTACGCACGCACACACGCACATACGCACACACGCACGACGGACGACGGACAAAAAGTGATCCCAAAAGCTCACCTCGTCACTACGTGACAGGTGAGCTAAAAATAAAAAATCATGTACAGAAAAGGTCAAAACACAAAATATATAAGGCAAATTCAGAGAACATGCAAACCCTGTGACAAGATGTGACATTCAGTGACAAAGGTACGCATATCTGTGTATCAAGCCAAATACCAGATTTATCCCAGAAAGGATTATGGCCGTCTATATTTTATCAAATATATTCAGACAACATACTTTCCATCATGTGAACAAGTCCGTGAAATGAACACCCCCACTATACCCCACTTTATATAGAGAAATATATAGAGAAAACTGAGGTTTATAGGGGTATACATTATTTTTCTTATTTCTGCTGCAAGACATAGGTTGAGGGTACTCATTAGAACTGCCTCATTGAGGCGGTTCTAAAGAGCACCCACAACCTAGGTTGTAGGTACTCGTTAGAACCTCCTCATTGAGACGGTTTTAACGAGCACCCACAACCTATGTTTGCAGTAAAAACAAGAAAAATATCATGGAGTTTCATCAGAAAAAGCCATTTTGAAGATATTGTTCAAGATCTTTAGTTTTTATTGAGTGTAAAATATTGGTTTCCGCAGATATGCTTTGCACCCTTGCGCAGGAAATGTTCAAACTTGTCACTGGCTCATGCTACAACATCGACACCGTTATTACCAGTAAGGGAGGGAACTCTGAGGTCAAGAAAGTTTGGGCGCGCTGTAAACAGGAAGCCGAGAAATGATTAACAATACTGACAGAAATGGGGAAAAATGATATACCACAAAATAATGATAAACTGGTCAGACTTTTTTAAAATTTATTTCCTTGACCAAAAATGTACAAATAAAATGCATGTATAATCCTGGGTCCAGTTGTTCAAAGCATCGTTAGCTTAACGAGCTCGTTAGTGGTCAAATTGTTAACTGTTCTAGTATCTACAATATATTCTGGTATTTTTGCTGAAAAAATGTGAGCAGCTTTTGCATTTGCAAAAGCTGCTCATATTTTTTCTGCAAAAATATTAGTTTCCTTGCAATATTTAACTACAGCTGTCAGTGAAACTGACTAGGGCCCCGGCAGTGCTATCAGAGGAGTAAAAATTTGTGGACGAACAGACGGACAGACAGACAGACGGACGGACAGAGTGATTACTATTGGGCACCCACACTTTCAGTGCGGGGCCCTAATGATCAAAGTTTTAAAGAAATGTTAACTAACAACATAGTTAGTTTTTGAACAACTGGCCCTAGTGAATTTCTGACCCAGCTTGCATAAAAATGGTGCATTGGAACCTCTTTATAACACTATTGTTGGGGTCCAAATTAGAAACTGTGTTAGTCAAACAACATACATATCCAAATTAAAATGTACAGATTATCCAGAAAAATGACCATTTACATGTATGGTCATTTTTCTAAATGATCTATACATTTTTGTGATCCATTACGAAAACACAACTATAAAAATACATTGTAAACTTTACCACCGTAAAAAGGACAATTTTAAGCTGAAAATTCTGATAGTTTTCTTATTTCTCCTCAAAATATAGATTGTGGGTACTCTAACGAGTGCCCACAATCTATATTTAAGAACAGAAATAAGGACAATAAGGTTTACCCTCTAAACCCCAGTTTTACTATATAAAAGTGGGGCCCAAAGGGATCAAAATTATATAGGCGTGTTTTCGTGATGCATCTTTAAAACATGTTATATCCAAAATTGTTTTATAATCAACAATGTTATAAAGAGGCTTGGGTGTGCTTTGGGTGTATTCATTATATAAAGGGGACCGTGATGGTCCTAGAAAGCCTGCTTATAAACCGAGAAACTTAACTGTTCACCAATAACCTAGGTTAAGGAGGGTTTCAGTCAGTAAATTGGAGATATGGCATCAATGAGTAATTAGCAAACTCATCATGCCCCATATTGACCATGCTCTAGTAAGCTCACATAGTCCAATTCTTTTTTCAAGTATAGGTGACCACAGTTTGGATTTGATTGATTTGAGGTTTAATGTCCCCATCAACACTTCATAGGTCATTTTGGAGACGTTGCTTCCAATTTTGTTTGACTTTTACCCGACATTGAGATGAAATGACTTCTCAAGCCCTGTCACCCGATGAAACCAATAGGGTTTATAAGCATGGACAGTCCAACTTGCCCAGCCTGGGCAGGCTGAGCTCCTCTAAGCGTTTTACCAGTACTCGTGTGTGGTCGGTTTCAGCTCTGCGTGGAAGCATCATGCAGCCAATCTATTTCTTCAAGCCCTGATGGGCGGGGCCGGACCACAGTTCGGAGTGCAAGACTTTTCAGTCTGATGTATCATTGCTAAAAGGTCACTCTTATGTATGAAATGAGCCGGTGCATGACAAAACCAACAATAAGACTCGTGCTATGGTCGAATACTCAGTTCAACCGGCCCGTCAGGTCAGCCTGGTCGGAGCATTCTGTTGTTGCCCTATGAATAGCCCAGAGGCTACAGAAGGCTAATGCGAACAGCAAAGACTCTGATCAAAATGCACAGATGCGCAGGCTGATCCGAGTCTTAGCTGGTCCCACAGGTCTTATTGTAGATTTTATCATGCGTCGGCTCATATAATATTCTTGAGTGATAAAGAGGACAATTTAAAGCACTTATTGTTTCAAATATACATGCTCCATATGCTGACTATGGACATGTTTGGTTCAAACAAGCATGTCTACAGATACTGTTGCATGTGACTGTGTGCTTAAAACAATGTCTTTCTATGGCTTGTTTTTAACCCTTTTTGTACCAAATGGAATCTTCCTCCTTATATATGGAAGGAGTGCATTTCAAAACTAAGGGGTGTAAGGTTGTGTTTTCTTCAAAATGGATTTGGAAAATGGCTGAGCTTTTTGTAACTAGTGTAGGCCCTGATCAGATGCCTGCACTGTTTGCCAGGATACCCATTTTGGGGTTTCTGGTACTAAATGGGTTAAGGCAAATACAGATTGCTATACCTTTTACTGTAAAATTAAGGCATCAAAGTGGGTATTCCAAACAATACCCTCCCCGCACAAGCCCACCCCCCCCACCTACTCCCCCCCACACACACATTTTATCCTAAGTATCTGTAACTCCCATTTATTTTCTTTTTTCATCTGAGCCTGTGCATATAAAAATGGACTATCTTCATGATCTTTAGTATTGGGACAGATAGACCTAAGCAACAGTGCAAATGCAGAGCAGTCTGATCAGGGCCTACATTTTTTTTTTCACTCCGTCTGCACCTTTTGGACTCCTTGCTGGATCGTGAAACAAATTTGTTTAAATTTTAGGAGAACTACAGCAAGTCCTCAAGGCGACCAAATTTTTAGGATTTTTACAGCATTATAGGCATGTGCAGCCAGGAATAACTGAAATCAGCATGTGCACCCATGCAGACTAACAATGTGCACCAATGCAGTCTTATCATGTGCACTCATCCAGTCTCACATGTGTACTGATTGTTTGTTTGATTTGAGGTTTAACTTCCCAAGTCATGTTGGAGACGTTGCTTCCAATTTTGTGGGACTTTTACACAATATAGAGATGATTTGACACCTCAAGCCCTGCCGTCCAATGAAACCGATAAGGTTTATAAGCATGGACGGGCCGAATCGCACCACTTTGCCTGGGCAGGCATAGATCCTCTAAGCTGTTTACCAGTACTTGTGTGTGGGTTGGTTTCTGCTCTGCGTGGAAGCATCATGCAGCCCATATATTTCTTCCAGCCCCGATGTGCGGGGGCCGACATGTGCACTGATACAATACAATCTTATCATGAGCACTCATCCAGTCTTATATGTGCCCCCATGCAGTCTTATTATGTGCACATTATGCAGTCATATCAGGTGGACCCACGGTATTATCATGTGCACTTGTACAGTCTAATCGTATTCAGCCAAACATTCTTATCATGTGCAACCACACAGCCTTATCAGGTGCATGTATGCAGTCTCTTCACTTATAGTAGCCATTAAGAAAATGTTGTCTGTTTATGTCGTCTGCTGAATCTTCTTGCAAACTTTTCAAACGTATTTTTACATACAAGCAACAAAGAATTTCAAAGCAACTGGCAGACAAAAGCAGACGACAATTGTTGTGATTGGCATTTTACGGGTTAGGATGCACAGAGGACTCGAGTGCAGAGTCGGATGTGAGTATCTGCTGGTTAGACATGCAAAATTAATCCTTTTTTGGGACACCGGCAGGGTTACCTAAATAGTACCGAAAAATCCTAAAAATTCAGATATGTGGAGAACTTGCTGTAATTCTTCGAAATCTTTTACAAAATTGTTTCACAATCCAGCAAGGAGTCCAAAAGGTGCAGACGGAATGGCAAACAGTGTAGACCTAGATCAGACATAGATTTGGGTCTGCACTGTTTGCTTAGGCCACTCTGTCCCAATACTTAGAATCATTACAGAGGATAAATCTTGGGAAACTGAAAAAGGCTGAAAACAAAACATACACATGGGAAGCTGTGCAAACATGTCATATGTGTCATGGCAAAACACGTCAGAATACTTTCCTGCATATGTGTAAGGTCATTTCTTGCATCTTGAACTTAGTAAGGTCATTTACAGTTCGTGGCCCTGTGTGGCAGGCTGGTTCTTCCACTCCCCTCAATAAATGGATATCCAATGAAATTTTCATCCAAATTCCAGTATCTTTGATTGTCTTTGTTTTTTAAGACATAAATCGGTGTTTACCAAACAGATGTAATAGGCAAAAAATCTCTGATGCTCAAATCTAAATAGAATTCGGAAAGTGGGGGTAGGGAAGAACTGGGCTACTCTTAAAGAAAAGGATTTACTCCAAAGAAGCAAATTCTTTTCTTTAAGAATGAACCCTTTTTGAGATGGTTTCAGTTTATAGAACAGTGAACAGGTCATACCCTTTCCCCTTAAAATTCCTTCATCAAAAAGGTGAAATTTGCACGGCACATCAAACCTGTACAGGTAAATTTGTCAAAAAAAAAAACAAAACATATCCTGACAAGTTTTGCCATGACAATGTTCATCGTGTGTCGGATATCAACTCAACCATTGCCTCACGGGAAAAGCGTCATTCCACAAGATTTTAGCTGAAGCTGAAAACTGGCAATTTCATGCATGTTGTACATTCTCCTCTAATTCTTTTCTATTTTTTTTTCTATTTTCATCTACATTTTTACAGTCTCAATAAAGTGCTTGAGAACCTTCTGTCAAATGATGAGATGATGATTAGCTATATGGTGTTACTATGAGAAAAGAGATTAATAAATGTACTCATACCATCTTTTTATAACCCTACTTTTGAGGTCCACGTCTGGGACTGTGTTAAACAACTGTTATATCCAAACAAGAAAGTATAGATTATGTAGAAAAATGACCATATATGGTCATTTCTATACTATCTAAGCCAAAGCTCCAATGTAAGAAGAGGAATGACAGGGCAATGATCAGACAGATTTGCAATATCAAGCCGCAAGACACTGTCACCATCAGGTCCTGTGAGCTACTTGCATGGATTGGCTTAAGGACCTGGACAGGCTCTGCTGCTATGGATATGTGGAACGCTCCAACGGTGCAGTCAAGACAGCCTGTGACAAACAGGTGAATGGAAGACTTTGGCCTGGGAGGATCAAGATGACCTGGAAGCAGCTGACAGAGATCCAGAGAGTGGAAGCTCTCTGCTATTGACCCTCATGATAGACAAACCTGGAGATCTGGTGTGAGATCTGCCATGTGTGCAGCAAACCAGCTACTTGGAAGGGGGCCCACTTTTGTGGTTGTTTCCCCTGTACCTGCACATTAATCAAAACTCTGAGATGATGGTGATGATGATGATTATGATGATGATGAATCTATATTTTTGTGATTCATCTTTAAACCTTGTTATATCCAAACCTGATTTATAAAGGACAGTGTTGTAAAGAGGTTTATATGTATTACAATAAGGACAAACTTATACATTCCAGTAACATACAACTATATTTCCAATTCTCTGTCACTATGCACATTTTGAGCGATTTGATTGGTTGAAATAAAAGCTTTATACTTCAATAAATTTCATGAGTAAGAATCTCAGAACTATTTCACACAGCAAGTTAGTAATAAATAGAGGATCTTACATGAGTGCTCATGTATTATTGAATTTATTAAACGAGTTGAGGAAAAGGGATAAAATGCGAGGCCTTGCCGAGCATTTTATCCCATTTCCTCAACGAGTTTAATAAATTTAATAATACATGAGCATGAATGCAAGATTCTATTTATCATATGACATTCAAAACGCATTTTATTCATGATTGTTTAATAAAAAGGTCAATATTCCGCCATTAGTAAACGTGACGTCCTTAAGAGCGCCGTCCTTGTAACGTTACGATACGTATCTAGTTAATTTGCATATTTAATCCACTAGTGGATTATCGAAAATATTACATGGCGTTATTACACTCTCAGACGCGACGTCATATGATAAAACATTGTTTACGTCATTGTAAACATTACGTCACTGTAAACGAAGTGACGTCAACAGTTTGGAAGCTACTGAAAACCTAATTGTTAAAAGACAAATAAACTGAATTTAAAGACTTGGGTTCCTTTCAAAGATGGCAGCTTCTAATTGAATAGCCATTCCAGCCTGGTCATTGTTATGTTCATTCTTACGCTTTCAAAAAAATTCCTAAAGTTTACCAAATTTACCATACTTTTAATATTTTGACGCATTTTTAATATTTGGAAGACAAAGTTGGAATTATAAGGAATGAATATCATCGGTCCTTATACAGGAGCAGTTAACTGGTACTGTGCACATTCTATTTCAGCAGAAACTGCCAACTGCCACTTGACGGTAAATATTTGACGTGAAAAATGACCATGTCTAAAATGACTTTTACCATAAAAAAAAATGACGTCTGGGCATGACCCTGGAGACAGACTATGGAATGAAAGCTAATTCTCTAATGTTCTTATGTCCAAATATCAAAGCCTTCTTATGACTGGTTGCAGAGATATGTGTTTAAAATGACTTGGAGGTAAAACTTTGATGCCAGTGTGATGCAAACACCAACCCCGATGCCAACTCAACCAAGAGTGCAACAGCCTCTTTATTGGTATTTCTTATTACAATTCATCATATGATGTCGCATCTGAGAGTGTAATAACGCCATGTAATATTTCCGATAATCCACTAGTGAAATATGCAAATTAACTAGATAGGTCCCGTAAAGTTACATGTACGAGGTCCTTAAAGATGTCGCGTTTACTTACGGCGGAATATTGACATTTTTTGTAAACAATCGTGAATAAAATGTGTTTTAAATGTCATATGATAAATAGGATCTTGCATTCATGCTCATGTATTATTGAATCTATTAAACTCGTTGAGGAAAAGGGATAAAATGCTCGGCAAAGCCTCGCATTTTATCCCTTTTTCTCAACTCATCTATTGAAATAGTTGAGGAAAAGGGATAAAATGCTTGGCAAAGCCTCGCATTTTATCCCTTTTTTCAGCTCGTGTAATAAATTCAATAATACATGAACACTCATGTAAGATCCTCTATATAAATATGAAATACTAATATATTTTATAGAAATATTTATAAATATAAATATGACAGTATTTCTCATTACAATATATATATGTGAATTATAAATACATTTATGATATACGTATAATGTTTTTTTTCTGATTACAATATACTTGTATGTTAGGAATGAGAAGCATGCATGAGAGATAGAAGGCTGGAGAGACAGTTTTATTATTAGGCACATAGACATATGGACTGAATGTACAACAAACATGACGGAAGCTTAATTTAGGCTCATTCATTCATGAGAAGTTTTGATAGGCACAATGCAAATCACTTTAACATGCTTCAAGACAACCTCAATGAGTTTGTAAATAGTGCAGACCCTGATCAGGCTTCGGTTTCATTTTGGTATGCTGTTTACTGGCCCAGTCAACACAAATATGGTCATGCTGAGCTGGTCAGTTTACCTATTTTCCCTTGTGAATCTTACACACAAGCGGTTAAGTGGTACAGTGTACAATCTTGTGCCAGAAACTGACCACTGCCCTTCTTGAATCAGCAGAAGGGAGAGAATGACCTTAGAAAATATTTCATGCTCAATCTCCACAAGAATTTTGCTGATCCATTGGTATTATAACCTGTGTCCTCCTGATTTCAAGACCAGCGTCTGATTGAGCCACAGAGGCTGGCCCTCCCTGTTCAGGCTGCTTCATGAAGCGATGGTCTCTCAAACTGATCACTTGACAAAATCCATAGAATGAACACACCTCTAAACCCCACTTTATACAGAGAAAATTGGAGTTTACAGGGTATACATTATTTTTCTTATTTCTGCTCCAAGACATGGGTTGTGGGTACTCGTTAGAATCGCATCAATGAGGTGGTTCTAACGAGCCCCCACAGCCTATGTTTAAAGTTTTAATAAGAAAAATATCACAAATTTGCTTCAGAAAGGTAACCATTTTTGAGTGAGTGAGTGTTTGAGTTTTACGTCTCACCAACAGTGAAGGTCATAGGGAGACGGGACCTCTGTTTAAAGACTCATCTGAAAGTCTGGAGAAGCCCAGGATCATTCCTGCGATCCTTGGTTTACAAGGCGAGTAGCATAACTACTGCACCACGGAGGCTTCTAATAACCATTTTTGAGATATGAAAGGATGCACTATGTCACCGAGTGTGTTATCCTTGTGTGCTAACACACCCATGTGACTTAGTGTATTCTTTCATATCTCCTAAATGGTTACTTTTCTGATGAGAATTTGGATATTTTTCTTATTTAAACTCCAAACATAGGTTTTTAGGTGCTCGTTAGAACCACCTCAATAAGGTGGTTCTAACGAGTACCCACAACCTATTTCTTGGGGCAGAAATAAGAAGAATATTGTATGCTCCCGAAATCCCCAGTTTTCTCTATAGAAAGTGGGGTTTCAAGGGGAATTCATTGCACAGACTTCTTATTGTGGTTCTATTTCTGGAAAGCATTCTGATCAATGTCTGCTCTGTTTACCATATTAGAAATGAAGAAAATAGACTCCAATTTGGGTCAAGAGGGAGAATCCATTTTTAATGTTCGGGAGTGAGAGGTTTATTCATGTGTAGAAAATAAAGATTCAGCAGACGACTGTAAGAGAAATTTCGACAACAGCAAAAGCTAAACTGTGGAACAGAATAAGAATGGCGACCGTGCAAACTGCTGCAGACGCACCTAGACCGAACTTGTACATGAGTTCCCTGGCAATGGTTGCTATGTCGTATCCAGTGAGAGAGAATGCACGCTTGCGGGACTTTGACTCACCAGGTGAGGTGGCGCTACTGTTTCCTGTCTTCTTGTCAAGGAAAGATAAATCTTGAATACTATCAAACCGCATCTGTAAATCATTTGTTACAAACAAATTATCTTAAGGAGAATGGGAACACCTGAAGATTTTTCAGCCATTTTTCAAAGGGAGACAACTTTTGGGACTTCCTGTACGCTTTTCTGTAAGCCCTGCCCCACTGATAAAGGGGTCTACACTTAAAGGAAAGAATTTGCTCCTCAGGAGCAAATTCTTTCCTTTAGGAGTTGACCCCTATTGACATGGGAGACAAAAATAATTTTGCAGTTGTCTCCCCTGAAGGTGTTCCCATTCCTCTTAAGTACAAATTCTAATTCACTCTTGAGAATGTGACCCAATGTCTCATTGGTTAACGTCAAAAAATGTGCTTGTATATCCTGTGATATACTGTCAGAAACTGACACCATCATTCAACGTCACTTTATGTTGGCTGGCATTCTGTTTTATGCTTCCATCACACAGACACGCCTATATAGTTTTGACACCCTTGAACCCAACTTTTATATAGTAAAACTGTGGTTTACAGGGGTAAACCTTTATCAAATTTTTTCATCCTAAAATTTTCGTTTTTTTTTTTTCGGTGGTAAAGTTTACAATGTATTTGTATAGGCATGTTTTCATAATGTCATAGCTTTGAGCAAATAGTATACTTTTTTAACAAAACCAATGAATAGAATCGGGATAACTTACTTCAAAATTGTCATTTTGAGAGGTAAATTGTCAGATTTAAGGTCACAAATTACGGTTTATGGCCCCGCTGAAGCACTGCAGTAAAACAAACTTTCCGACATTAAATTGTCAATTTACATCGCCAAATGAAAATTTTTAAGTCAGTTATCCCCTTATCATATTCTTAATGGTAGTCATTTTATGAATGTTTTTTTTTTTTCTAATTTGGGTTTTACAGCCCTGTCAAGAGTATTTCACTAATATTGAGTCAATATTAACCCTTTTTGTACCAACTGGAATCTTCCACCTTATATATAGCATGAGTCCATTTCAAAATTTAGGGGTGTCAGGTTGTGTTTTCTTCAAAAACTATTCGGAAAATAGCTGAACTTTTTGCAAACAGTGTAGGCCCTGATCAGATGCCGCATTCTGTGGCATCTGATCTGGGCCTGCACTGTTTGCCAGGGCACCCGTTTTGGGGTTTCTGGTACAAAATGGGTTAATCTAAGGTGTACAAAAATGGCCGTACTCAGAGAAAAGCTACCTGACCTTCTGTTGCAGAACCTGGCATCTCACTTGTGACTCTAACAAGTCTCGAACTCAAAAAGGTAAGAGACCTTATCTTTAACCCTTTTAGTACCAAATGGAATCTTCCTCCCTTATAAGCCCCCGCCCATAGGGGCTTGAAGAAATATATGGGCTGCATGATGCTTCCACGCAGAGCTGAATCCGGCCCGCACACAAGTACTGGTAAACCCCTTAGAGGATCTAAGCCTGTCCAGGAACCGTGGTGCGAGGCGGACCGTCCATGCTAATAAACCTTATTGGTTTCATTGGGCGACAGGGCTTGAGATGTCATTTCATCTCAATGTCGGGTAAAAGTCCCACAACATGGAAGCAACGTCTCCAAAATGACCTTTACAGTGTTGACGGGGACGTTAAACCTCAAATCAAACAAACAAACTTCCTCCTTATATATACCAGGAGTCCATTTCAAAATTTAGGGGTGTCAGGTTGCGTTTTCTTCAAAATCTATTTAGAAAATGACTGAACTTTTAGCAAACAGTGGAGGCCCTGATCAGACGCCGCGTTCTGCGGCGTCTGATCTGGGCCTGCACTGTTGGCCAATTACCCCTTTTGGGGTTTCCGGTACTAAATGGGTTAAGAGTCAGCACTGTTAACCATTATACCACAGAGGCCGTTTAATGAATATCAGTCTATGTGCAGGTATTAATTTCAGAGTCCTCGTTGGCCCCAAGGAAACAGAACTTTTTTCATGCTCAACTCAATTGAGCATGAAATTTGGTATGTTCATGATCATTAAAATACAAACAATTAAGAGATTTCTCCTGCTCAGATCAGCAAAGAATGTTGTTTGTCCAGCTCGTACCCAGCAGGCACACA
The DNA here is from genome assembly GCA_963580285.1 of Lucinisca nassula. Lineage (NCBI taxonomy): Eukaryota > Metazoa > Mollusca > Bivalvia > Lucinida > Lucinidae > Lucinisca > Lucinisca nassula. The sequence goes on along the minus strand of OY757020.1, from coordinate 86,593,862 downwards.
TTGCTAGGGCAACGTCAAATCAACATCGGTGCAATGTGACGACACTGCACCGACGTAGATGTGACGTTCCATAAACGTCATGACGTTGCAACGACGTTGATGTTACGTCACAATTACGTCATGTGCCTGCTGGGTAAATTTTAAAATGCCAACAATTGTTTGGCAATTTAAAATTTATGAGCAGGACAAATCTTATACTCAAGTTAGTCAAGTAGGAAAACTGTTCATAACCATTAAAACATAAACAAATTACGGTAATTCTTCTAAAATTTCGAACAAAATTAATTAATTATTTTTTCAGCTGTTTGAATTTTTAGAAATTCGAACGAGCAAATAATTTCACTGTTCGAAATTTTAAAGTTCCGACCTATCTAGCCAATGTTGTAATATTCTTCGCTTGCAACACAACCTGGTCACAAATAAATGGCCATGAAAATGTCAACACCTTTGAAATAACCATTTTTAATGTGAATAATTTGATGCTAATATATTTAATGACCATTAAAAATTGAAAATCTAATCGTCTTTTTATGACCATGAAAATGTAGTTGATGGCCAGTGATAGAAACAGAAAGGTTAAATAGCCATCATTTTTCTGTAATGACCATTAATGCTGTGAAAACACGGGCATTAAAACATCACAAAACTAAAAACAATGGGTCATTACTTTTTAATGGTCATTGAATTTTAGAGGGCAATAAAATTAATAGCAATTAAATGCTTGGACTTGCTTTTTAATGACCATTTTCACTTAATTAATATGGACGTTAATGGCTTTAGCTGGAATACATTAATTTTTGCAAACGAAAAATAATGGATGACTTTATCAGTAATTTAATTATTAATGAGGTTTTATCAGGATTTAAACATATTCTAATGTTTTATGTGCAGTAGTGGTAGTTCCTTTAATAAATTCAGTGTTCGAAATTTTAGAAATTGCTGTTTTATAAAAATGCCACTGTTCGAGATTTTAGAGGTATTTTGAGAATTATTTTTGACAATAATTTTTGGTGTCCGAATTTTTAGGGTGTTCGAAATTTTAGGAGAATTACCGTAGATAATTTTTCTGCTCAGATCTGCAAAGAATGCAGTTTGTCCTGCTCATAAATTTTAAAATGCCAACAATCATTGGAATTTTAAAATTTATGAACAGGACAAATTTCATACTGAAGTGAAATGAGCAGTAAAAATGGTTATAACATTGGGGTCATGTCTTTTGTAGGTTTGGTCATTTTTCTCTGCACATAACACAAAAGTCTGACACAGTGCCTTTTTCATATCTCCAGAAGCTGATACAAATGTGTTATTTTCTTATTTTCACTCAAAACCTAAGTTGCAGGTGTTCACTAGAACCACCACATTGCGGCTGTTCTATCAAGTATCCACAACCTATGTCTTTGAGTAGAAATAGAAAAATAATGCATACCCCTTTAAACCCAATATTTTTCTCAATATAGCGGCGTTTACAGGAATGTTCATTACATGGACTTGTTAACCCATTATATACTAGTGGACTCTTCCATTGCTATATGTTGGACAAGTCCATTTGTCATATAAGGGGTGTCAGGCCTATTTGTTGTTTTCATTCTATTTTTGAAATTCTGTTAGCAAAATTAATAGTGCAGGCCCTGATCAGATGCCGCGTTCTGCGGCGTCTGATCTGGGCCTGCAATGTTTGCCAAGGTACCCCTTTAGGGGTTTCCTGCATGCAATGGGTTAATGTGAAGGCATAACAGGAGAAGTCTGATCAGGGTTTACACTGTTTGCCATTATGTCTATCCCATTTGGACTCCTTGCTGGGTCGTGGAACAAGTTTGTCAAGAATTTATGACAATTACATCAAGTCCTACAGGTGTCTGACAAATTTCAGGTTTTTACAATACATAAGCAGTTAACCAGTACAGTGCACGTTTTGTTTTGTTTTTTCACCAGAAACAGACTATCGCCCTTTTTTAGTCAGCAGAAGGAATAGAATGAATCATCATGTGAACAAGTTTGTGTAATGAACACCTCTCTAAACCCAACTTTATATTTGTTTGTATGGAGTTTAGTGGCCCAGTCAACATTATTTAGGTCATTTTTGAGCCGGTCAGTTTACCTATCCACACTTTTCCTGGGCAGGCTTATACGTAAGAGTTTAACCAGTACAGTGCACATTCTTCTGCAAGAAACTGATAACTGCCCTTCCTGAATCAGCGGAAGGGAGAGAATGACCGTAGAAAAGAGTTCATGATCAATCTCCAGGAAAGAATGTTGCCATACCTGGCAGGTATCGAACCCATATTCTCCTGATCACCAGTCAGATGTGCATCCGACTGAGCTACTGAGGCTCGCACCCCACTTTATATAGAGAAAACTGAAGTTTTCGAGGGTCTACATTATTTTTTTTCAGTCCTGCTCCAAGACATAGGTTGCGGGTACTCATTAGAACCACCTCAGTTTGGCGGTTCTTACAAACACCCACAATCTTTTGTCTGAAGTATTAATGAGAAAAATATCACAAATTTTCATTAGGAAATAGGATAGAATACACTATGTCTCACAGGTGTGTTATCATAATGTGAACAATGGAGATTCCACACGTAAACAAGTCTGTAAATGAAGACCCCCCTAAAACCCCACTTTATATAGAGAAAACTGGGATTTATGGGGGTATACATTATTTTTCTTATTTATGCTCCAAGACATACGTTGTGTATACTCGTTAGAACCGCCTCAATGAGGTGGTTCTAACGAGTACCCATTACCTATGTTTTGAGCATTAATAAGAAAAATATCTCGGATTTTCATCAGAAAAGCAGCCATTTTGGAGATGTGAAAAATGCACAATGTCGCACGGATGTGTTGTCATAATGAAAAGAGATGAAAAGGGGAGAATATGGAAAGAGAATGGAGGCTGGCAAACAGAAGAAATTCACAAAAGTTCTCTTTTCCCTATCTGTAGCAAGCATAGGACTTGCTCAGCCATAAGTAGGGCTGGCTAATCGTAGCTGAAAGGATAATCGATTATCAGTCTTGCCATTGCGATTGATAATCGATTAGTAATCGCTACGGTTTTTGTCATAATTTTACCTGTCTGGCTTTCTGTCTGAGCATGACTCTTACCATATGTTGCACTTTACCACATGTATATTTGAACGGACAGGCCTGAGCAAACAGTGTAGACCCAGATGAGACGCCGCATAATGCGGCGTCTCATCAGGGTCTGCACAGTTTGCCACTCATCCAGCTATTCTAGGCTTAAGTTTGGGTAGTAAATTATACCTATCAAGTAATCGATTAAAAGTAAATCAGAAATGATAATCATTTTTGTGGAATTAATCGATCGATTAATCGATTATACGATTAATCGTGTCAGCCTTAGCCATAAGTCAATAACAATTAGACACTCTGATCCCGGAAGATATATACAATACCGTCACCACACACAACCATCCCAAAATATTATCAGAACTGAGTAGTGACTCTTCTTTTTCTTACCTTCTCATCAAGTCTGGGTGGTGTTGTAACAAACTGAAATCAGACACAAACATGACAGACAATAGACAAACAAATCAATGTCTTAAGGCTCTATTGCATGGTTTTGAAAATTACTTTTTTTTCTGAAGAAAATCTTTGATATTTTTCTTGTTTAGGTGTTAAATATAGCTTATTTTTCCATTGTATGATTATGCTTGATTATGCAGAACGCGGCATCTGATCAGGGCCTACACCGTTTGCAAAAAGTTCAGGCTTTCCAAATAAATTTTGAAGAAAAACGCAACCTGAAACCCCTAAATTTTGAAATGGACTCCTGCTATCTATAAGAAGGAAGATTCCATGTGGTACAAAAAGGGTTAAAAACTGTAGTTGATTTGTTTGTTTAATTTGAGGTTTAACATCCCCGTCAACACTGTAAAGGTCATTTTGGAGACGTTGCTTCCAATTTTGTGGGACTTTTACCCGACCTTGAGATGAAATGACATCTAAAGCCCTGCCGCCCAATGGAACCTTAATAATTAAAGGGGGACCTGTTTGTTTTTCTATGCTCTCCATTTTCTGATTATAAAGTAGGGTTTAACCCTTATCTTGCTGTTCACGACAACCCCTAACTTTGCAAACAGTGTAGATCAAGATCAGATGGCTTCTTCAGAAGCCATCTGATCAGGATCTGCACTGTTTGGCATTCAGTTTATGAATTTGTAGCAATAAATTACATCAAGTAATCTGATTGGTTGATAGACAGAAATTGGTGGGGCTTAAATGAATATTCAGCAAGATAAGGGTTAAAGGGATGTTGATTTCATAGACATGTTGTATGTTGTTTCGTGTCCTCAAGGGCTTCACTGAATTTGTAAATAATTCTATTCTACATGTATTTATGTTTGCATGATGGCAAGATGACACAAACCTGGTGCATGTTGGGTACACTCGTAGTTCTCTGGAGTGGCCTCCCTTGAGCTGTCATTAACTCCTTCACAGCAACTTCCTAAAATCAAAGAGCATAGGTTGGTTATCATTGTAGCATAAAATAAAGGTCATGCTCCAACACTGTCCTGCTGAATAAATTAATGTTCAACACTCATTTCTGACTATCCACCAATCAAATAACTTGACATAATGTATTCATTCAAATTTGCAAACTGAATGACTAACAGTGTAGATCAGATTAGCCATCTGATATGAAAGGCAGGGCTTGTCGTGGCTCAGAATGACAAAGCAAGCTAGCAGTACAGCCCCCGCCCATAGGGGCTTGAAGAAATATATGGGCTGCATGATGCTTCCACGCAGAGCTGAATCCTGCCTGCACACTAGTACTGGTAAACCGCTTAGAGGATCTAAGCCTGTCCAGGAACCGCGGTGCGAGGCGGACCGTCAATGCTAATAAACCCTATTGGTTTCATTGGGCGACACGGCTTGAGATGTCATTCCATCTCAATGTTGGGTAAAAGTCCCACAAAATTGGAAGCAACGTCTCCAAAATGACCTTAACAGTGTTGACGGGGACTTTAAACCTCAAATCAGACAAACAAATCAAAGCAAGCTAGCAGTCATGTACAAACCCCTATTAATAACTTATAAATGCAAATGTGAAAATATAAAACATGAAGCAGGAGATGATTAGTATAAGCTTTCGCTTGTTTTCAAATCCTGTCATTGTTAATTGTACATGTACTGTTCGAACTGACTTGTCAAATGAATAAATATTGTTTAAACCAAAGCATGAAAAATCGACTTTAACACAAAGGCACATGTTGGATCGAGTAGCATGAATGTAGCAGCTATTAATGTTCTTGAGAAAGCACTGTTCTGAGAACATGATTTTACCTTTCTGAGTCTGTCTAGAGTGACTATTGTCTGCACAGCAGACACGTCGCTGATTTAACATATGACGTCGCGTCTAAGAGTGTAATAACCCCATGTAATAAATTCTGTAATCCACTAGTGGATTAAATATGCAAAAATATGCAAAATATGTAAATTGCAGTGGGCTCAAGTGCTTGATAGAGGACCCTGATTACAGGTGTACACAGTGCCTAGGAACTGCAGGCCCCTTAGATGGCAGACCACAGAGGGAAGTCCAAGTTGGATCCGACAAGCTGGAGGTTGTAGCTTCCTTTTGCTACCTAGGTGATATGCTCTCAGCAGCGGGTGGTTGCGACCTTTCAACCACATCAAGTGTGAAAACAGCCTGGAAGAAATTCTCCAAGGAGTTGCTACCAGTTCTCTCTTACCGCCACCTCTCGTTCAAGACACATGGCCATGTGTACAGCTCTTGTGTGCGGAGCACAATACTACATGCCAGTGGGACATGGCCATTGACAAAGCCAAACCTCCAACGTCTTCAGCGAGTGACACGGCAATGATCAGACAGATTTGCAATGTCAAGCCACAGGACACTGTCACCATCAGGTCCAGTGAGTCACTTGAGTGTCTTGGCATTGAGGACCTGGACCTCATCCTGAAAGAGAGAAGGCTCTGCTGGTATGGACATGTGGAACGCTCCAACGGTGCAGCCAAGACTGCCTGTGACATACAGGTAGGTGGAAAGCGGGGGCCTGGAAGGTCCAAGATGGCCTGGAAGCAGCTGACAGAAAGAGATTGCAGAGTACGGAAGCTCTCTGCTATCGATCCTCATGATAGACAGGCCTGGAGATCTGGTGTGAGATCTGCCATGCGTGCAGCAAGCCAGCTACCTGGAAGGGGCCCACTTATGTGGACATTGCCCCTGTACCTGCATGTTAATCAAAAATCTGTTGATGATGGATGATGATGAGTTAGATACACCCGTAATGTTACAGGTACCAAGTCCTTAACAACGTCGCATTTAATAATGTCATATGATAGATAGAATCTTGCATTTGTGTTCAAAGAAATGCATTTTATCCCTTTTCATCAACGAGTTTAATAAATTCAATAATACATGAGCACTCATGTAAGATCCTCAATGTATTACTATTAAAGTTTCCCTGTCCAGGGGCAGACAAATCCATTGCCCGGCTGCCCGGGACAAGTCCGAAATCGCACCGGGCAGGTGCATTTTGACCTTACGAAGCCCGGTCGGGCAAGTGCAAAAAAAATCGTCTATAACTGTCACTCTGTTGAATCCTTAAATACGGTAAAACTTGACCAGGTTTAAGTAAATCACAATAATTGCTGCAGTCCCGCTTTGTCGGCAACTAAGGTATTTATAACGGTTCAATTATGACACTATTGTTAATCCCTGTCATATAATTGCCAATATATGATTGCCCTGCGGTGCTTGTCTTTCATTTCTGGTTTACCTGCGACGCTATCGATTACGGTCGATAAGCCTACAGTGTTCCACGTGACAAGGTGTGAAAATAAGGTCAAGTTATGTCTCTAATTTGCGTTTATCCCACATAAAATTTAATCTACAATAAATGTGAAAATTATTTAATTGCTCATAAGACGATTTGCTTAATCTAACGGTAGATGGATGCATAATAAAACTAGACAAAAGTGCCCAGTGGGGCACGTATACCCCCGGCCAGTGCCATCACCTCAGCTGAAACAAGAACTACAAAGGGAAATAACTCTAAAAGGCCTGACCCCTTGGCCCTTATTTTCTTTCCCACAATACAACTAGTCATACTGATCATGTTTGCAAAATCTCAAGTTTCTATGTACAGTAGTTATTGAGAAATCTTTGACACAAAATAAAAATATACACTATTAAACAGCAAGAACTACAAAGGGAAATAACTCTAAAAGGCCTGACCCCTTGGCCCTTATTTTTTTTCCCACAATACAAGTAGTCATACTGATCATGTGTGCAAAATTTCAAGTTTCTATGTGAAGCAGTTCCTGAGATATCTTTGATACAAAATAATTGTTTACGGACAGACAAACAGACAGACAGACGGAAAAGACAAAAACTATATACCCCCATTGCATACTTCGTATGCCGGGGGTATAACAAACTATTCTACTATCTCATGAATGGTTATATTTTGGCGCCAAATAGCAGACCCTTGACGGGGGAAAGTCGAACGCTTTAATTTGTGTAAACACATCTGTTTGCTGTTGTTGGTGATTGGCACTGAGCTTCCGGGGAGAAGTCACAATTTGTGCAGGGCACAGTTTTCTATCCATTTCTATCCACAGCTATCGAAAAAATATTTTTACCGGTTCCAAACATTTTTTATGAAAGAGATATGGCCCATTAAAATAAATTAATGACACTAAACATGTGGCGTCAGATGACGTCATTTACCGATCATGTGCAGAAAAACGGTAGCGGCGGTTTGTGGGCGGCAATTTGGATGGCGGAAAACTTTGATGTTCGCATTGAATTTGCTTGATGGACGGGTGTGAAAGTTTGTTCACGTTTGGGATGGAGGGTGTACTCATCTTGTGTTTCGATCATTAAATTTTAAACAAAACTGCATTCTTTTAATATCTTATCTCACTGCCCTCACACTTCTGATCTTTTGAGTGCATTGGCTGCTGCTCGTGTTTATTATGCGTGTCAAGCTAAATGAGTTTATATAACTTATCTTAAATCGGTTTAGGTGTTATGAATTGTCAGCAATTAACTTGAAAAAGTATCGTTATTGACCGTGACGACTACAGTATTTTCTACTGTATTACCACACGGGGGAAAATTAATAGAAGTGAAGGCAATGATCAAGACTCGCAGCTCCCATCAAAGACACCAAAGGGGAGAAACACAAACATGAAATAACTAGACACTAATGGAAAGTAGTGCTTGAAACCTGATAGAAAATAGAAGTGAAGGCAATGATCAGGAGTTGATACAATTTACCTACACCTCCCATCACAGACACCAAGATTATATTTATGAATGTTGGTCGTCATCATCGTCACCATTATCCCCCCGCACCCACCCCCACTTTGAGTTCAAAATTCCTGGGCAAGTAGGATTTTGAGCTGGGCAAGTGCAAAAATATTTTACTTGCCCCGTGGGCAAGTGGAAAATTTTTGGATTTGTCAGGCCCTGCCTGACTGCTGCACCATTCCGTGATTGTCTCTGTAGATAAGAAAAGAATTTACCATAACAAGAGGGCCATGATGGCCCTGGATCGCTCACCTGATCCATAGTGTAACAAGTGGGCCCCAGAGAGGGCCATTATTGGCCCCAGGGTTTAATGTGCATAATGTTGAGGGAGGTCTTAAAGGTGAAGCTTCATACCAAACATCAACAAAGGCTATAATTTGAACAATCTTGGCAAAGGTCCACTAGATGAAGCTACACATCAAATATCAAAGACCTGGGCCTAGCGGTTTCAGAGAAGAAGATTTTTAAAGATTTTGCCTATATAAGCCTATGTAAAACCAAAGGGCCCAGTGGCGGGGGCATTTTTTGCCCCAGCACTATTATTTGAACAATCTTGGTAGGGGTCCACTAGATGAAGCTTCATACCAAATATCAAAGTCCTGGGCCTTGTGGTTTCAGAGAAGAAGATTTTTAAAGATTTTCCCTATATAAGCCTATGTAAAACCAAAGGGCCCCGGGGCGGGGGCATTTTTGGCCCCAGCACTACAATTTTAACAATCTTGGTAGGGGTCGACTATATGAAGCTTCATACCAAATATCAAAGACCTGGGCCTTGTGGTTTCAGAGAAGAAGATTTTTAAAGATTTTCCCTATATACATGTAAGCCAATGTAAAACCAAAGGGCCCCGTGGCGGGGGCATTTTTTGTCCCCAGCACTATAATTTGAACAATCTTGGTAGGGGTCCACTAGATGAAGCTTCATACCAAATATCAAAGTCCTGGGCCTTGTGGTTTCAGAGAAGAAGATTTTTAAAGATTTTCCCTATATAAGCCAATGTAAAACCAAAGGGCCCCGGGGCGGGGGCATTTTTGGCCCCAGCACTATAATTTGAATAATCTTGGTAGGGGTCCACTGGAAGAAGCTTCATACCAAATATCAAAGACCTGGGCCTGGTGGTTTCCGAGAAGAAGATTTTTAAAGATTTTCCCCATATAAGCCAATGTAAAACCAAAGGGCCCCGTGGCGGGGGCATTTTTTGTCCCAGCACTATAATTTGAACAATCTTGGTAGGGGTCCACTAGATGAAGCTTCATACCAAATATCAAAGTCCTGGGCCTTGTGGTTTCAGAGAAGAAGATTTTTAAAGATTTTCCCTATATAAGCCTATGTAAAACCAAAGGGCCCCGGAGCGGGGGCATTTTTGGCCCAGCACTATAATTTGAACAATCTTGGTAGGGGTCCACTAGATGAAGCTTCATTGCAAATATCAAAGTCCTGGGCCTTGTGGTTTCAGAGAAGAAAATTTTTAAAGATTTTCCCTATATAAGCCTATGTAAAACCAAAGGGCCCCGGGGCGGGGACATTTTTGGCCCCAGCACTATAATTTGAACAATCTTGGTAGGGGGCCACTAGATGAAGCTTCATACCAAATATCAAAGACCTGGGCCTTGTGGTTTCAGAGAAGAAGATTTTTAAAGATTTTCCCTATATAAACCTATGTAAAACCAAAGGGCCCAGTGGCGGGGGCATTTTTTGTCCAAGCACTATAATTTGAACAATCTTGGTAGGGGCCCACTAGATGAAGCTTTATACCAAATATCAAAGTCCTGGGCCTTGTGGTTTCAGAGAAGAAGATTTTTAAAGATTTTCCCTATATAAGCCTATGTAAAACCAAAGGGCCCCGGGGCGGGGGCATTTTTGGCCCCAGCACTATAATTTGAACAATCTTGGTAGGGGTCGACTATATGAAGCTTCATACCAAATATCAAAGACCTGGGCCTTGTGGTTTCAGAGTAGAAGATTTTTAAAACATTTTCCCTATATAAGCCAATGTAAAACCAAAGGCCCCCGTGGCGGGGGCATTTTTTGTCCCAGCACTTAAATTTGAACAATCTTGGTAGGGGTCCACTAGATAAAGCTTTAACAAAATTTCAAAGTCCTGGGCCTTGTGGTTTCAGAGAAGAAGATTTTTAAAGATTTTCCCTATATAAGCCTATGTAAAACCAAAGGGCCCCAGGGCGGGGGCATTTTTGGCCCAAGCACTATAATTTGAACAATCTTGGAAGGGGTCCACTAGATGAAGCTTCATACCAAATATCAAAGTCCTGGGCCTTGTGGTTTCAGAGAAGAAGATTTTTAAAGATTTTCCCTATATAAGCCTATGTAAAACCAAAGGGCCCCAGGGCGGGGGCATTTTTGGCCCAAGCACTATAATTTGAACAATCTTGGAAGGGGTCCACTAGATGAAGCTTCATACCAAATATCAAAGACCTGGGCCTTGTGGTTTCAGAGAAGAAGATTTTTTATGTTTTTGGTGAAAAAAATCTATTTTTGGCTCCTGTGACCTAGATGTGCAACGGACTGGAACCATTTGAACAACTTTGAAAGGGGACCACCTAAGGATTATTCCTGTGAAGTTTGGTCAAAATCCGATCAGTGGTTTAGGAGATGTCGTTTAAAGAAATTGTTTACGCACGGACGGACGCACGGACGACGGACAAAAAGTGATCCCAAAAGCTCACCTCGTCACTACGTGACGGTGAGCTAAAAATCATTAAAATTCGGACACCGTGAGGACTTGCTGTAATTCTCAAAAAAATTTAACAAGTTTGTTTCCAATCCAGCAAGGAGTCCAGAAGGTGCATATGGAATGGCAAATAGTGTAGACTGATCTGGGTCTTCACTATTTGCTTAGGCCTATCTTAGGCCCATCTGTCTCATACTTAGGATCATTAGGGTATATTCTCTATAGCAGACACGCCCTTGATGTATTTTTCTATGTAGGCTTGCTGTCTGCGATTGTATTTGCAAATAAAAACAATATTTTACCTGTCTCAGTCTGTCCAGAGTAAGTATGCTCTCTACAGCAGACACGCCCTTGATATATTTTTCTATGTAGGTCTCGCCGTCTGCTGCACTGACCTCATTCTGTGAGGCAGCCATCTGTGCCAGGGTCTCCATTTCCTCTAAATCCTCTGAAGCCTGATGTAGAAAATATCAACGCATCGGAACAAATATACTAGTTTTATTTCATATATAAGTTTAACCATTAACCGTCTGACGCTTATGACCCACAAAGAGGGTTGACGCGTCGTTGAACACGAAATCATCATCATCATCATTATTTCATATATACAAATTATTACTTCATATACATACTATCACTTCAGTAGTTTCATCACGAAAACACGCCTATATAATTGTGACCCTCTTGAACCCTACTTTTATTTAGTAAAACTGGGGTTTACAGGAGTATACCTTATTTTTCTTATTTCTGCTCTAAAATATAGATTGTAGGTACTCATTAGAACCGCCTCGACGAGGCGGTTCTAACGAGTACACACAATCTATACTTTGAGCAGAAATAAGAAAAATATCACAATTTTTCATCTTAAATTTTTTGGACTTTTCACCAGCAAAATTTACAATGTATTTGTATAGGCATGTTTCCGTAATGGATCTGCCACAACTGTTGAGTCGATGTTTCCAGATCAACATATCAGACTAGTCGCAGAGCGCTGAGTGTGATGCTGCATATCTGCGAACATCCACAAGACGTAAGACAGTAGCAGATTAAAGTTACTTTAGCGATAGTCTGCTTATCATATGCCTTTTTCTTTTCAATAAAGTCATTTTTTTTTTCAAACACTGAAAAGCGGGAAAATTCTGTAACTGACGTCATCATGAGTTTACATGTCTGGTTCCCCATTTCACATGGCTGCTTTCTAATGTGACAGCAAATGCCAGTGTTAGCTCTGTTGATAAAGATTCGGAAAAGCGAGTATAGAGTGACAGAGGATTCTTTATTTTTGTGTTAGAAGGTGGTAGTAGACAGCATTTTTTTTTTCTGCAGTTAAATGTTAAATGGCTAATCTATCATCCATAGCTCTCAGAATGATACTTTTGAGATGACAATCTGTGATATTTCTACTCTCGCTCAAGACTACATTTGCACAGAACCAGATGTGTAGCAATGAGAATAATCAATGAAAACATTTTTTGTTGCTAGAAACATATGTTGTGCATACTTGTTAGAATTGCATTCTAACAAGTACGCACAGCATATGGTTTTATGCAAAAATAAGAAAATTTATCCCAATATTATCCTCATTAATCCTTCTCTCTGTACCAACAATCTCTTAGTAAAAAGTAAGAAATAAAGTTTACTCGAGCAAATTTGAACTTCTGGAGAGAGAGAGAGAGAGAGAGAGAGAGAGAGAGAGAGAGAGAGAGAGAGAGAGAGAGAGAGAGAGAGAGGGAGAGAGAGAGAGAGAGAGAGAAAGAGAGAGAGAGAGGGGTGGGGGGAGAGAGGTGCACATTTACTTTTTAAAAAGCCTTTAACTAACCTTGGGTATATTTGAAACAACATCGTATGTAATACCACTCGCCTTCAAACCCTCCTGGAAACAGATGTAGACGTAAATGTACACATTTTTATCAGCGATAAATCACTTAATGTTTTGTGTTCTGTTATGTAAGAAATGAATGTAATTTATTTAACCCTCTGCATGCTGGGTAATTTTTCACAGCAGACGGCATTTTGTAACATTTTTCTAATTTTCCCAGAAAACAGGATTTGACATCTCAAGCAAATTGTCTCCTATGGAGACAATTTGCATGAGATATCAAGTCCTGTTTCCTGGGAAAATATGAAAAATATCAACAATTTGTCGTCTGTTGAATTAGCCTAGAGAAGTTAAAGGTTAACATTCATTTAGTATGAATAACATTAGGTCACAAGCAAAGTAAGTGAACCATTACAACCATTATATCTATGCTTAGTGAGAAAAGATATCAACTTGATTTAACTATAGACGGATCCAATGTTTTGACACGTGACCTTGTTTACATTTCACTGCGCATGCACCAATTACCTCCCCTGTAGAAGAACTCTTTTATCTGGTTGGCAAAACATGACTGTTGCCGTGTAGTGTCAATGAGAATTTCGAATATTTATCGTGTGATTAAACTCATTTCTTCTCCACAAAATTAACTGATCCTTGTCAGTTTGTGTTTTTGAAGTAATAAATGATATAGAACCAGTCTCTTCTGACATTTTATCGCACATTTTGCCGCCTAGAAAACGTTATAAAACTACCCATCATAATGCCAAAACCTAGTCGATGCGCTTTATTTAACGAATGGAACTAAGATTAAAACATGTATAGTTTCTATCCAATTGTATACAAAAAGGAAGCAGTTTAATGTCAAAAATGGTTTGTGGCAAACAGTTTTGATAGAAAGACTATTTAACAATAGTTATTAAAGAAAATAATTCGTGCTATATAAATGGTAGTGTATGGAACCGGAAGTTTTTTTGCCCACCAGATAAAACGAGGCTAATGACCTTTGACCTTGTGTGACTTAGACTTTGGATGTGTCTATTGCAGCCAAAAAATATGATTAGTTACATTGTTTTAACCAAGGTGTTAACATCATGTACTCGCTAGATTTACACAGCATTCAAAGTCCTGATTTTTCCATAGGCTCAATTAATAACCTTTAACCGTTAAGAGGCCAAGAAAACAAGAGGCCCATGGGCCACTATGCTCACCAGAGCTCAGGTGGGCACTGCCAAATTGCAGCCATGTATTTTAACATATCATTTTAATCTGCCAAATGAACCCCCATATCCAAATGAGCATCAATGTGGACTCAGTATATGAAACATTAGGCCTTTTATGAAGTAGAGGGGGTGGGGCATGGACCCAATGGAGCCCTGGTTGGTATCACTAAATGTGTCTTATCACAAAGAACAAGAATATATATGGTTTAGCAGTGGGGATCTGCATGGCTGGAGATAAAAGTGGAGGGGTTGGAGCATGCCCTGTCGTTCCCAGGAAAGCCCAAGATTGTTGTCCCTAAATGTGTCTCATCATAAGGACCAAGTATATATATGGTTTAGGGGTGGGAATCTGAACGGTTTACAAGATATCCTTTCATGAAGTGATAAAGGAGAGGACTGGCCCCTGCGGACACCCCTACAGTAGGTGTACTAATAATAAGGAACAAGAACATAATATATGAATATGGGTGGGGATTTGAATGGTTTCTGAAATATATGGCCTTTTATGAAGTGGAAGGGCGGGGCACATTGCCTCAGCACAAAGAGACCCCCAAGTTGGTGTGACTGAATGAGTCTTATCATAAAGAACAAGAATATATATGGTTTAGGGGTGGGGATCTAACTATTTCTGAGATATGCGGCTTTTAATGAAGTCAAGCGGTGGAGCAAGGCCCGGGCATGCCCCGGGGACTCACAAGCTGGTGTCAATGAATGTGCCTTATCATAAGGAAGATGAATATATATGGTTTAGGGGTGGGGCTCTGAACAGTTTCTGAGATATAAGGCCTTTTGTGAAGTGCAGGGGTGGGGCAAGGCCCAGGGAGACCCCCAGGTTGGTGTCAATGAAAGTGTCTTATCATAAGGAACAAGAATATATATGGTTTAGGGGTGGGGATCTGTAAGGTTTCCGAGATATTGTGATATTATGAAATGGAGGGGGTGGGGCATGACCCCAGCACATCCCTGGGGACCCCCAGGTTGGTGTCACTGAATGTGTCTCATCATAATGAACAAGAACATATATGGTTTAGGGGTGGGGATCTGAACAGTTTCTGAGATATATGGCCTTTTGTGGCGCACCCCGGGAGACCCCCAATTTGGGGTCAATGAATGCCTCTTATCATAAGGAGCAAGAATATATATGGTTTAGGGGTGGGGATCTGTAAGGTTTCCGAGATATTGGGCCTTTTATGAAATGGAGGGGCGGGACATGGCCCCAGCGCATCCCGGGGGACCCCCAGTTTGATGTCACTGAATGCGTCTTATCATAAGGAACAAGAGTATATAGGGTTCAGGGGTGGGGATCTGAATGGTTTCCGAGATATTGGGCCTTTTATGAAGTGGAGGGGGTGGGGCATGGCCTCGGCACATCCCGGAGGACCTCCAGGTTGGTGTCACTGAATGCGTCTTATCAAAAGGAACAAGAATATATATGGTTTAGGGGTGGGGATCTGTAAGGTTTCTGAGATATAGGTCATTTTATGAAGTACTGGGGGCGTGGCATGGCCCCGGCACAACCTACTGGACCCCCAGGTTGACATAAAAGCATATGGCTGAGAGAAGTTTACTAACGGAACAGTTCTATGAAAGTTTTGTCAAAATATCTGCAAAGGCTTTGTAGTTAATGCCATTTTTCAATTTTCCCCATTATAAGTCTATGGAAAATCTAAGTTGCCATAGCAACCAAACTAAAGAGCCGAATTTCATAAAAAACATAAAACCTGTTAAGGCAAATATGGTGAATATTTCCATAAACTTTCAGCCTCATAGAGCATACGGTTTCTGAGGAGATGATTTTTTAAGTTTTTTTTTTTTCTATTTTTTCATTTTGGTTTCCATGGCAACCAATACAAATGAGCAGTAGGCCTAAAATCATATGGCAGATAGTAGATTGCCTAAGGAATATTTCTATGGAAGTTTTGTCAAAATATCTGCAGTGGCTTGGCAGTAAATGCCATTTTTCAATTTTCCCCATTATAAGTCTATGGAAACTCTAAGTTGCCATAGCAACCAAACCAATGAGCCGAATTTCATAAAAAACACAAACTTTCAATCCCCCAGCCCAAGGATGCTACAGATAAAATTTGGGCTGAATCGGTCCAGTGGCTTCAGAGAAGAAGATGTTTGAATGTGTTGACGTCAGACGACGACGACGACGACGCCGGACAACTGCCTATCCTATAAGCTCCCCCAGAGCCTTCGGCTCTGATGAGCTAAATACGTCTGAAAATGTTGTATGCTAATTTTTTTTGCAAACTTTAAAAAAATATTTTTGCATACAGGCAAACAGTGTGGACCCAGATCAGACTGCTCCTACACTGATCTGGGTCCACACTGTTTGGGAAAAAAACAACAACACTTTTAAGGTAACAGGCAGACAGCAAAGCAGACAACAATTGTTTGTGATTGGCATTTTATGGGTTAAGATCCAAACCACAACAACCGTCGTCTGCTTTGTTGTCTGTAGGCTACATTAAAAGTCATTGTTGCAAATAGTGTGCACCCAGATCAGACTGCTCCTCTAGGAGCAGTCTGATTAGGGTCCACGCTTTTTGCCTGTATGCAAAAGTAGTTTGCATGAAGATGTATTGTTTGCCTGTATGCAAGAAAAGTTTGTTTGAAGATGCAGCAGACAACACAAATAGACAACATTTTCAGATGCAGTTTTTCTTGTAATCTTAAGGGGTAACAAGAGGGCCCACAGGGCCCTGGTTCGCTCACCTGTCTGTCACTGTCTCGAGTACATTCTATTTTTAGCTATGGTGGCCATCTTGTTCATCAGCAATGGATTTTAGCTTATTTGGTAGGGAGTAACCTAGGTAACATTCCTGTGAAGTTTGAATCAAATTGGCCTTAGGGTTTAGGAGGGGTTCACGTTTGAATCAGATTTACAATATTTTTCTATTTTTAGCTCCGGTGGCCATTTTTTTTTCATCTGAGCGGGATTGTTTTAGCCTGTTTGGTACAGGGTCATCTAAGCAACATAACTTCAAAGTCTGAATGAAATTGACCCAAGAGTACAGAAGGAATTGTCATTTGAAGTTTTTTTTTTATTTTTAGCTCTGGCAGCCATTGTTCATTGGAGTGGAATAAGGTTTAACTATTTTGGTACGGAGTCACCTAGGCAACATTCCTGTGAAGTTTTAAATCCAATTGGCCCAAAGGTTTAGTAGGAGTTCGCATTTGAAGCAAATTCACAATGTTTTTTCTATTTTTAGCTCTTGTGACCATTTGTTAATAGTTATGCTATTTTCCTAGAGGGTCATCTACACAACATTCCAATGAAGTTTAGAAGCCTTCATGGTGAAGTGGTCATGCTACTTGCCTTGTAAACCAGGGGTAGCAGTATCGATCCCAGTCTTCTCCAGACTTTCAGATTGGTCTTTAAACAGAGGTCCCATCACTGTATGACCTTAGCTTTTGGTGAGACTTCAACTCAAACACTCACTCCTATGAAGGAACCTTTATGCCAAATATGAAGGCTGTATCTTAAATGATCCAAAAGTTATGACAAAGTAGGTCAAAGGTCAAGGTCATGGCTCAAAAGTTTTGAATGGTTGGGAAAACTTTGTCACAGGGAACATACATGCCAAATATGAAGGCTCTATCTCATATGGTTCAAAAGTTATGATAAAGTAGGTCACAGATCAAATCTTTATATGAGTGGGAAGCCCTTGTCACAAGGAACCTACATGCCAAATATGAAGGCTCTATCTCAAACAGTTCAAAGTTATGACAAAATAACCTTCTGATCTACTTTTTGATTTGACATGACCCATGTTCGAACTTAAATGAGATATTGTCCAGATGATCATTCTGAGCAAGTTTTATGATGATTTGACTAAAACTGTGGCCTCTAAGAGTGTTCAAAACGTTTTTCTATGATTTGACCTGCTGACCTACTTTTTGACCCGACATGACCCATATTCAAATTTGACCAAGATATTGTCAAGATGATCATTCTGAGCAAGTTTGATGATGATCGGACCAAAACTGGGGTCTCTAGTGTGTACACAAGGTTTTTCAGCAATCTGACCTACTGACCTACTTACTGGCTAGATATGACCAACATTCAAAATTAACTGAGATATTGTCAAATGATCATTTTTAGCAAGTTTGATGATGATCAGACCAAAACTGTGGCCTCTAGTGTGTTCAGAGGGTTTTCTATGATATTATCTACTGACCTACTTTTTGGACTGACATGACCAATATTTGAACATGACTCAGATATTGTCAAGATGATTATTCTGGGCACGTTTGATGATGATCGGACCTAATCTGTGGCCTCTAGTGTGTTCACAAGGTTTTTCTATGATTTGACCTACTGACCTACTTCTTGACCTGAAATCACCCATATTCGAACTTGACCAAGATATTGTCAAGACTATCATTCCGAGCAAGTTTGATGACGATTGGACCAAAAATGTGGCCTCTAGTGTGTTCACAAGGTTTTTCTCTTATTTGACCTACTGACCTACTTTTTGACCCGACAACACCCTATTTGAACTTGACTGAGATATTGTCAAGATGATCATTCTGGGCTAGTTTGATGATGATCGGACCAAAACTGTGGCCTCTAGTGTCTTCACAAGGTTTTTTTTCTGATTTGACCTAATGACCTACTTTTTTACCCAACACGACCCATATTTGATCTTGACCGAAATATTTTGTGGTGGTACAAAATGTGTGCAAGTTTAGTTAAAATCAAATCATAAATGAAACAGCTATCATGCAGACAAGACCAAAATAGACAATTTTTGCCCGTTCAGGGGCCGTAACTCCGTAACACATGATGGGATATGGCTGGTTCAAGAAAGGAACCCAGATCCAATGGTGGTACAAGTTGTATGCAAGTCTGGTTAAAATCAAATCATAAATGAAGATGCTATCGTGCGGACAAGACCAAAATAGGCAATTTTTGCCCTTTCAGGGGCCGTAACTCCATAGCACATGATGGGATATGGCTGATTCAAGAAAGGAACCCAGATCTCATGGTGGTACAAGTTGTGTGCAAGTCTGGTTAAATTCAAATCATAAATGAAGATGCTATCGTGCGGACAAGACCAAAATAGGCAATTTTTGCCCTTTCAGGGGCCGTAACTCCGTAGCACATGATGGGATATGGCTGGTTCAAGAAAGGAACCCAGATCTTATGTTGGTACAAGTTGTGTGCAAGTCTGGTTAAAATCAAATCATAAATGAAGATGCTATCGTGAGGCCAAGACCAAAATAGGCAATTTTTGCCCTTTCAGGGGCCGTAACTCAGTAACACATGATGGGATATGGCTGGTTCAAGAAAGGAACCTAGATCTCATGGTGGTAAAAGTTGTGTGCAAGTCTGGTTAAAATCAAATCATAAATGAAGACGCTATCATGCGGACAAGAAATTGTTTACGCACGCACGCACGGACGGACGGACGACGGACATAATGTGATCACAAAAGCTCACCTTGTCACTACGTGACAGGTGAGCTAAAAATGTCAACATGTGCTCAGTAATCTTTTCAATTGAAGAGCTTCACTCTAGAGAGGATTTTTTTTTTATTTATTATCAGTCTGATCTGGACCCACACTGTTTGCCTGTATGCAAAAATATTTTTAAAAAGTTTGCAAAAAAAATTCCGCAGACGACATAAGCTGATGAAATTTTCAGAACATTACATTATTGTGAAAGAAGTTCAGAAGAATGTCATTAGAAAACATAGAATGGCATCATGACATTAAACACGTTACAGGATGTAAATACGCAAGGACATATCATTTTTATGACATGCTAAAAGCAAAATTCTTGCATAAATATCTATGCGCATGGCTGTTTGAAGCCGTTGTCAAATGGACCGAAAGCTGTGCTGAAACAGCAAAAACCATGTTCAAATCATGAAATTCGCGTGCTGAAGAACATGGATTTTGAGCTTTTGATATCACAAGACTGGCCTTGCTTTGTTTATGTTAGGTTGGGCAACATAATGTTATCGCCCCTGAACGTAGCGTTTTAGGGTTCTATGATGACGTCAGATGTTTACTGCGTAACAACATCATTGTAAACAACATTCTGAACTGGCCACCATGTTGGTTCGCCGGTCGCATTTGAAGAGTTTATATGGAGCTTTTGGGCGTTTTCGTCAAAATTTGCTGTTGGAATCGTAAGTTATGCAAGAACAACCATCATCCATGGTATTTCATTGCATTAACATTTGCCGGATCCCTCGGAAGATATCTGAACATTTGGCCTGGCGGCCTCATGTTCAAACAGCTTCCACAGGACCAGGGGAACGTTAATGCATGAAAAACCTATGGTTGATCCATATATTATATGACAAAATAAAGTACATTACTATGACGCTGATAAAGTGGTTACTTACTGTACCAATCCATCTCTTTTTCAGCTTATCAGTCAGACTCATGTTCCGTTGTTTAATATTAATACAAAGCCTTTTCCTCAACACCAATTCCATATAAGCGGGATGACTGAGTCGTATGACAGCCTTCAGGATCATGTAAACACGGTCGTTGGCATTTGTAAGTCTGTTCAGGTGTGGGCAATCATGCATAGAGGAATCCCAGGATGTAACAGCACATAGCTGAAAAGAAAGATTTATTAACCCTTTTTGTACCAAATGGAATCATCCTCCTTATATAAAGCAGGAGTCCATTTTAAAATTTAGGGGTGTCAGGTTGTGTTTTCTTCAAAATTTATTTGGAATGGCTGAACTTTTTGCAAACAGTGTAGGCCCTGATCAGACGCCGCTTTCTGCGGCGTCTGATCTGGGCCTGCACTGTTTGCCAACTACTCGTTTGGGGTTTCTGGTACTGAATGGGTTAAGATAACACTAATGCATGCTAAAATGGCATATTTTATTTTGTTTCTGTCTTTTGAGGTTTTACATCCACGTCAACACTATATAGGTCATTTTGTCGATGTTCGTTCTGATTTTGCGAGACTCTTACCCGACATAGAGATGAAATGACATCCCAAGCCCTACTGCCCAAAGAAATAATCAGGATTTAACGAATGGTCCAACTCACACTTTTTCTAGGCCAGTTTAGACCTTCAGTTGATTTCGGCTCTGCACGGAGCACCATGCAGCCCAATCGATTTATCCAAGCCACGACGGGTGGGGATGCATTGGCATCTCTTAACTAGCATTTTACAGATAAAAAATTTTGATATTTTCCTTATTGCTGCTTGGAACTTCCATGTTAGAACCGCCAAGTACCCACAATTAATGTCTTAAACAAAAGTATATATTGGTATAACGACAACACTTGTTACAACAACAATTTCAAAGGAATGAAATCCTTAGCTCAGGATAAGATTAATGGAAATATTGTTCAAGAACATCACGTGCACACGTCCGTAAAATGAACACCCCCTTACACCCCACTTTATTTAGAGAAAACTGGGGTTTACGGGGGTATACATTATTTTCCTTATTTCTGATCCAAGACATAGGCTGTTGGTACTCGTTCTAACGAGCACCAACAACCTATGTTTGCGGTATAAATAACAAAATAATCTCAGATTTTCATAAAAAAGTAACCATTTTTATATGTGAAAGACTTCACTATGGCGCACGGGTGTGTTATCTTAATGATATTGCAATTTGTTAATACTCCAAATAAATGTGATGGATAATTAAGGGAAAAAGTCCTTTATTACCTATTATAATACTCTTTATTGGGATTCTTTTTTGTGGCAAATCGGGTGTAATGGCAAATTATTGGGGACAAATACTGTCGTTATAGCAAGGGTCCCCTGTAGTAGCATGAGCCATGTCATGAGAAAATATAACTTTGTTTTCATCAGGTTAGACACAAAGCAGCCCACTCAGCTACACAAACTACCCATAGTCTTAAATAAAACATGGATACCAGAGAGATGTAGGTCAAGGTAAAATATTTCAGTTGCATCCCAGATGCAAGTGTGTACCAAATATCAATAATGAAGCTCTTAACCCTTCTTCTGCTGAATACTCCTTTTAGCCACACCCATTTCTGACTTTGAACCAATCAGATTACTTGATGTAATTTATTCCTACAAATTCATAAACTGAATGTCAAACAGTGTAGATTCTGATCAGATGGCTTCAGAAGCCATCGGATCTGGATCTACACTGTTTGCAAAGATAGGGGTTGTCTTGAACAGCAGGATAAGAGTTAAAGTTCTTGAGAAATGGACTTGATGGACTTGACTTTTAGTTCTTAAGAAATGGACACAGCTGATGTTAAGGGAATGTGTGGCAGCCGTAAAAAATTTCCCTGCCCTTCAACACAGTGTAGTTTATATTTTCTTGTTCTATGGGGGTCACTGATGAGGCCTAATTGGCCGAAACTAGCTAGTCTGGGCCAGAAAACATGTACAATTACATACTTTTCAGTTTCAGTTCTGTGGTGTCATCATCATCATGAGTTCTGTGGTGTATTCCTTACTTCCAAAGAATAACACTTTTATAGACTATACTGAATGTTAGGGTTGAATGCTAGGGTAGTCAGAGATGCTGACGGATTGACAAATGGACAGACAAATGGATTCCTATATCGCACTATGCTCAAAGCAGGCACAAGACATTACGAAAACACGTCCGTGTGACAAAGAACATTCTTTCACACCCCCAAAACGGCTACTTTTCTGACGAAAATCTGTCGTATTTTACTTATTTTTATTGCACACATAGGTTGCTCGTTAAAAAAAATGTTTACCCCCATAAACCCCAGTTTTCTCTATATACAGTGGGGTTTAGGTGGGTACTCATTTCACTGACTTGTTCACAGGATAGACAGGGATTTTCTTGCACACCAGAAAAGGAAATCCGAGATTTTACCCTGGGATAGAAATTTATGTTCTGACCCTGGTGTTCCGACCCAAAATTGAATATTCCCGCGTGTTTGATCAATGCACTGGTTGAATACGACCTCGTATGCGCTGTCGTTAAGGTTGACGTCATGCGCGTTATGTGACGTCACGAAACATTCCTGTAGTGCCATCACACTATGGTGGACGTCGGTACTCGAAGTGATTGCAGCATTAATAATCCGCGCAAAGAAATGAAGGTATGCAAGTAAAAGATTCCTATATGGGTGTGAGGAGTGGATGGAAAAATCCGTCCCTTGGGATCACTGTCCGGCATCACTCGGCAAGCCTCGTGATGCCGGACAGGGTCCCTCGGGATGGATTTTTCCATCCACCCTTCACACCCATATAGGATTCTTATAGTACTGGATGTACAACAAAGAATTACATTTTCTTTCTCCATGTATGTCTTGATAATAGGCAGAACTATGTAGTTGGCACTCTGTTCTTTGGGGAGTATAGAGTTGATACCGGCTGCCTGTAAACCTTCTTTAGCTGTTGGGGTTGTCATGTCATCAGCTATAATAAAAGGATAAAATGTGAAGAGAATTTTTGCATATACATTACAAAAACATGCCTACAGATAAGGAAAATTTCGAAATGAACCATCCACAACCTATGTTTAGGGCATTTATTAGAAACCAGAAAAGTGTTCAAAGGAAATGGATGCCCCTGCCTGATAGCACGATTCAAAAAAATTTAACACAAATATTGCTAATGCAATCTCGGACACAGACATGGATGCAGAAGGGGACAGATGGACAGGATCTAACACTATATGTACTATCCACCATTCTTAGAATGGCAGGCGCATAAAAATATCACAAATTTAGCCAATTTTAGGATATGAAAGAATGCAATTTGTCAGAAAGATGTGTTATCGTAATGTGTTTGGTCCCCCAGCAATAGTGTAATATAGAGGTTACGGTATATTCTGGAACTTACAGTTGAGATCAAGGAAGAGAACTGGTCGGTGTTGTTCCATATCTGGTGGGGCTTCCCTGCAAATAATAACATATTTATTAATGCATTATATATGTGAAACACAAAACCAGGGGCGCGTTTGATTTACCTGAAGCAGAATCAGGATTCGAAATCATGTTTCTGTTTCAGTGTTTTATTTGTGCGAAACAGAAATATGGTACTGAATCAGGTGAATCATATTCTGTCCTGTGTTTTATTTGTGCAAACGCCTTTGATCCAAGGGCGTGTTTGGTATACCTGAATCAGAATCAGGATTTGAAATCATGTTTCTGTTTCAGTGTTTTATTTGTGCGAAACAGAAGCATAATACTGAATCAGGTGAATCATACTCCATTCGTGTTTCAGAATGATTCAAGTGCATCCAATATGGCAGAACCATAGAATCGAAACATACTATCTTTAAAGTGGCAGAATCACGTTTGAGATTTAGAAATCATGTTTTGGAATCCGGATTCTGATTCAGGTAAATCAAATGCACCCCAGGTCTTTGACAAACAGTGCAGGCCCAAATCAGACTCCGCAAGATGTTGCTTCTATGATATAGACCTTCAATGTTTGCAGAAACTGCACAGGGCTGGTAAGTTCTTCAAAATATCACATCCTACATTACCAATGGCATGTAGATTTTGATAAATTCCATAGGATCTAGACAGAATTTTTAACCCATAACATGCAAATCATGAGAATTGTCATCTGTTTTGTCGTCTGCCCGTTACTGTAAAGGTCATTTCTTTTTGCAAACAGTGTGGGCCCAGATCAGCTGCTCCTGTAGGAGCAGTCTGATCTGGACCAACACTGTTTGCCTGTTAGTAAAAATTCTTTTTAAAACATTTGCAAAACTAGAGCTGTCAGTGAAACTGACTAGGGCCCCGGCAGCGCTATCAGAGGAGTAGGAAAATTTGTGGACGGACAGACAGAGTGATTACTATAGGGCACCCACACTTTCAGTGCGGGGCCCTAAAAATTCAGCAGACGACATAAGCAAAGGCATTTTCAGATGTAGTTTTTCTCGTATAAGAGAAAAAACTTCTGAGCAAAGTCTTTCCTTTAAAGAGTCGACTCATATTGACAGGGGAGGCAAAAATATTTTTGAAAAAGTAACCTCCTTCCCCTTTTTGTCAGAAAGGTAAACAACTACAATTACAGTTAAGTCTGGTAACTGAGTGGTGGCTTTAACAAAGCCTCTTGTAGTTATCAAAAATGACAGCTGGAAAGGAAGTCATTGCCCTTTTAAGGTTTATCTCATTAACTTATTTTGAGATATGAAGGTTGCTTGTTTGTTGGAGTTAATATTCCACTAACAACTAAAAGAATATTGAGACAAGACCTCAATTTAGACTTATCCAAATGTCTTGAGAAACCCTGAATCGGTTATCTATGCCAGCTATACTAACCAATCAGCAGGTGCTCCAGGAATACCACTGCCAGCAGCGGGAACCAGTACAGCATTTCTCTCCTCTGTCAGGGACACCCACTGGTCTATCAGAGCCCGTTCCCTGTCACAATCACTCTCCGTCTTATCTAGAAATAAGGACATTATCTGATTATTCTATCATCATCATCATCATCATCATCATCAGATTTTTGATTAACGTGCAGGTTCAGAGGCAACACCAACATCTAATGCAGTTGCGTATGTAACTGATTGGATAAGTTAAAAAATTAGTGACTGTATACTGTCGGGAACCCGATGTCATCATGTAACATCACTTTTCATTGGTTGATATGTGGTTTTAAGCAGCTGACAGCGCTTGTCATTTTGTGCAAAATAGTACAAATTTTAACAAAACAACCAAGTAAATGCATTAAAACGGGGATAACTTTATTGCAAAATTGTCATGTGGGGAGGTAAATTGTCGCCGAAAAATGAAATTTGTGACCGTAAAACCCCAAATATACCTCCCCAAATGACAATTTTGAATACAGTTATCCCCTAATCAACAGGTAAGAGAAATCAAAGCACTGACAGCACTGTTTGGCTGATTGTCTCTCAGCTGAAAAAATAGACAAGGGGCCCGTTGTTCAAAGCATCATTAACTTAACAAGTTTGTTAGTAGTCAATTTTTTCTGGCAAGTACAATAATTAATATAGTTTTATTTCTGTTGATAAAATGATAGCAGTTTTTGCATTTGCAAAAGCTGCTCTCATTTCATCAGCAAAAATATAAGTATGTTTGCCATATTAAATGATCAAAGTCTTGTGGCCCTGTCACACTATAACGTTTTAGCCAACTTATTCCGACGTATGAAAAATTTTCCGAACACGCTGGTGTACGCTGAAGTTGCCAAAAAAAATCAAGTGAAAGTCTCTTTTCAGACGTATGTATAACGTACTGCTAACGAGCTGAACCTATGTGTTACGTATGGGTAGCTTATTCATAACTTATTCCTAACGTATGTATATGATCTACAAACGTATGGCAAACGTCTACCCAGCGTTTCTCTAGCGTGCTCGACTGATAGCTAACGTTAGCTTAGCTTATGTCGAACTTACGCATGGCGTGTTGGAACGTACCGCGACGATCACGTGACAGCGTCTCTCTACACTCTACTCTCATTGCTGAAATTGACACGGAACCATTAACATGCCTCCAAAAAAGTCAAGAAAATTTGGAAGAAGGGGCCGACCAAAGCAAGCTGCACCTTCACCACCATTACGTCCTCCCTCGTCCCAATCTTCACCTGACCGTAATTCAGACGGGGATGACCAACGTCGCTCTCGTTCAGGCTCTAATGCCTCCTCAGTGGCATCCGGGGCGGTGTTTGTTGCGGCATCTGATGCCTCAACCACCTCTCAAGCCCAGAAAGACAAATAAAAGCGGGCCAAGAAGACACCATATTCATTAAATACAGAAGAGGAGATGTCCATGCTTGAATTCCTACAGGAAAACCCTATGATTTGGAACATCAAACTGACAGATTTCAGGATGACAGAAAAAAAGAACAGACTATGGGCGGACCAGGCAGCAAGACTGGACAAGACAGCTGACTGTCTGAAGGGCAGGTTCAAGTCTCTCAGGGATATTTACACGCGGCTCGACAAAAAGAAAAGTGGAGATGGTGCCCCCGAACTGACAGAGAGGGAGCAGTGGGTGAAGGACAACTTCAGTTTCTTGAAAGCGGCTTCAAGACATTGACCTGAGCCGGTGAACAGTGTAAGTATTTTTCCCCTTTATGATGACAATTCAATTAGCCAAAGTTTAGCAAAAATTCCATCCACTGAGTTTCATAAGTCGGCTGCTGGACACAAACGCGCGCACGCACATACAAACACATATGCATGCACGCACGCAAACAAACAACAACAACAACAACAAAATAAACAGAAACAACAAACAAAACACAGCGTAAACAGTTATCAACGTGTGTCGCATGGCTTCTAGGCTCACCAACCTAGTATAGTCCGCCCTAGCACCGTCCCTGAGGACTGCATGGATGCAAATGCCAGCTGCAACCACACAAATGAACGCACATGTCAGTTCTAGCAAGACTGTGCTGAAGCACAGGCTCGCTAAACGTCTGCCGACTTCCGTCGAGCTTGCGCAGATCCGGAAAGTAGTCTTAACTCTACTAAATTACACAATGTCTGCCAAAATTGCCCTTACCAGACGGATGCCCAGAACCGCCCTAGTCTGCTTGCCATTCATTACGAAAACACGCCTATATAAATACATAGTAAAAATTATTTGGCCCAATATGGAAATTATACGATGAAAAATTACGATATTTTTTTTTCTGCTCATAACATAGATTGTGGGGACTCGTTAGAACCACCCAAAATCTATGTTTTAGAGCAAAAATAAGAAAAAGAATGTTTACCCCTGTAAACTCCAGTTTAACTATATAAAAATGGGTTTACAGGGGGGGGGGGGGGGTCAAATTTTTATAGGCGTGTTTTCGTGATGTTGGTTTATATACTAGGACGAAAAAGAAACGCAGGGTAACATTCAGGGTAGTTTTGTGTATATAACTTAATTGAATATAAAATAATTATTTTATGTCTACTACAAATCATTTTGAATATTTTGGCGCAATTAATTTTCAGTGTTACTCATTGGAGTCTTATTGACAGTACCTATTAATTATTCAATTAAGTTATTCACCCAAAACTATCCTGAAAGGTAACCCTGCGTTTCTTTTTCGTCCTTATATATGTCATTTTTCCTTCTTGCAGGTGAAAGCCGTTATTGATGCTTACCCAGGAAACCTGGTAGCTGCAGAGGCTGCCTTTGAAGGGTTGGTTGACGTTGAGGATAGGGCCCCCTCTTCTACTCGATCCAGTAACACAGTTCGCAAGGACAAGAGGGCCAAAGAGGAAGACATCCTACAGTCACTCCAGAATAAAGTGCGCCAGTCCGGGGAACTACTTAAATGCCTCAACCAGCCACAGCCAATGAATGAGCGCACAGCATTTGCGAACTACGTCCGTGATAGCCTTTTGACGATGAGCAAACCTAAGTTTAGGAAGGCAAGGTCTGCTATCAACAATGTTCTTACCAAGGCGATGGAAGATGACACTGAATATGAAGAAGAACTGCCAACACCCTCTGATGTGCTGCATAATATGCCTCCTCCAGTGCGTCAAGTCTCGGCTTCAGATGTCTTAAGTCCATCCCAATCTGAGATGTACCAGCCACCTCCCCACATGTGGAGACACAAGCCACCCCAGGCTTCGGTGTGGGCCTCGGCCTCCCCAGAATACGTGGAGCAGTATATGCAGCAGCCATTGCAGCCTCAGCAGCAGCCTCCTCAGCAGCAGCCTTCCCAGCAGCAGGAGCAAAACATATTGTCACCGCAGACATCCATGGGCTACTTATCAGCTGTTCTGGGTCCTGCGTCACAGGTCCTCAACCAGAGCCCTAACATCTCTGACCTCTAATGAACCCCCAGCGTTTCTACTGACACAATGGATAAAGAGACTGCTCAAGACTAGGACACGAATCATCATATTCTTTTTGAGCCTGATAAAGTACATCATAGACAAATAACACCAAAAAATTGGAAGCAACGTCTCCAAAATGACCTTTACAGTGTTGACGGGGACGTTAAACATCAAATCAAACAAACAAACAAACAAAAACTTAAACCCCAGCCTATATAGAGAAAACTGGGGTTATGGGGGTATACTTTATTTTTCCTTATTGCTGCTCCAAACATGGATTATGGGTACTCGATAGAACCGCCGCAATGAGGCGGTTCTAACGAGCACCCGCAACCTATGTTTGCAGTGTAAATAAGAAAAATATCACAGATTTTCATCGGACAAGTAGCCATTTTGTAGATGTGAAAAAATGGGCGGGGTGGAGGTGGGGTACAAGGTTTGTTTTGAAGACACAAGTCAATGTTGTGTCAAATTCTAAAGAAAAAAATGTTTAAAAAATAGTGGTTATTGCATGGATAAAACACTATTGATGTTGTAAGACAGCTATTTGATACTTTCTTCGCAGCCTTTCAGTGTCCTCCATGGTGGTTTTAACAAAACTGATTATTTGCTCTCCCACTCCCAAAATATATAGGTGAGCCATAAAACGCCTTCGGGTACGCTTTTTGTGCGTTCAGTGCGTCCTTAACACGTCGAGAAAGTCCCAGGGTCGTCGGGCAAACGTTGAACCCGTCGGTGAACGTTGCGGGAACGCCCAAAATAAGTTACAGATAAGCTGGAAGTACGTTACATGTAGGTTAGAAATAAGTTACACGTACGCAGTAGGTTGCCGACGTCCTTTAAATTATGAGTTACGTTGGTTTAACGTGCTTGAACTTATCATAACTTACCCACCGCGTGTATCTAACGTATGACTAACGTATAATCAATACGCCGGCATAAGTCGTAAAATTTTGTGCATGCACAAAATTTTACGACGTATATGGCGTATGGCAGCGTGTATTAGCGTGCGCATAACTTGTTTAAAACGTACCTATTACTTACTCGACTTACGCAAACGTGTTTGCCAAAATTCTCTTACGTCGGCATACGCTGGTGCTACACGCTGTAGTGTGACAGGGCCTTTAATGATACCTTAACTTACGATGTCATTAGTTTTGAACAAATGGCTCCTGAACAAAGAATTTAACCTTCCAATTCCCTATTTTATGCAAACAGTGTAAACCCTAATCAAGACTCTACATTGTGCAGCACCTGATCTTGGTCTTTGCTATTTGCCTAACCCAACATGTGCTTAGTCTAGGTTTTGCAACACTCTGACCTCATGGCGATAAGAACAGTGCAGCGATAACCATTATGTCATGTGGTGGAAAAAGAACATGGCTCGACCGGGACTCGGAACAAGCGAACACTCTCCTGATTGAGCTACCGAGTCACATGGTCGACCTGTTACATTTTCCCCCTGCCTAATGAGATTCATCTCTAATCTCTAAGTCCTATCCAGTCTGGCTGCGAGACTTATTTTTCATACTTTTTCATGCCCTCAGTGCTGGACCCACAGTGGCCAACGAATACCACAGGGACAGAAAAAGAACATGGCTCAACCGGGACTCAAACCCAGGGCCGCTCGCATACCGTGCGAACACTCCCCGGACTATGCTACCGAGTCACATGGTCGACCTGTTACATTTACCTAGATTTCATACAAATCAGTGACTGTCGTGTGGACATCAGCACCATTAAGTTACTGGGCTGTGTAAATTTGGGTCAACTGACCATCAACCCGAAACGCATGAATTTAGACAAACTAATGTATATACATTTACAATTCCGCCCATGTGTGTTATATATAAAAGAAAATGTTTCTATTGAAGACACCGTTGAGGACAGTTTCTCCTTTTCAACAAAAAAGTTTTATTTTTTTATTTTGGTTTTTGTTTTACTGCCCTTTCAAGATTATTTCACTTACCTATATATCAAGGCGATCGTTAATCAGAATTGGGTGAAAACCAAAGAACCCAGAGAAAAACCACCTGATATTACATTGCAGAACTTGGCGTCTCGCATGTGACCCAAGCCAAGCTCGACCACAGCGGAGAGGGACCTAATGATTGGAAGTCACTAGGCCATCGAGGTCCATACAACAAAGGAAATACCATCACGTTAACATGTCTTTGTAATGAACACCGTTGTGAAATGAAGACACATGCAAACTCCACTTTACATGAAGAAATTTGTTATGTGTTTTTCAAGGGTTAACTCTTATCATGCTGTTCACGACAACCCCTATCTTTGGAAACAGTGTAGATCCAGATCAGATGGCTTCTCAAGAAGCCATCTGATCTGGATCTACACTGTTTGGCATTCAGTTTACGAATTTGTAGCAATAAATTACATCAAGTAATTTAATTGGATGATAGAGAGAAATGGGTGTGGCTTAAATGAATATTCAGCAAGATAAGGGTTAACATTAACCACCTTATTTATGCAGCAAATATAGCTTGTGGTTACTTGTCAAAACCGCCTTACTGAGGCAGTTCTAACAAGCACCCACAATCTATATTTCTGCACATGTAAGAAAAATACTGCAAAGCTACATCAGAAAAAAGTTTTGGAACCATGTTGTCCATTTCTAGTCCAGAAAATACTTGAACACTCCAAGGTTTTCAGTTCTGTGTTGTAGACCTTGCTTCTAAAAGTTACCTTTTTACAGAACATTTAACCTCACCACAGCTGGTGCTAAGGGAATGTGTGGTGGCCGTAAAGTCTCCCTGCACTTCATCATAGAGTGGGTTTATGTTTTAGTCCTTTGCAATCATTGATTCAATGCAAAATTTTGAAAGTATTTGAGGGTCACAGATGAGGCCTAATTGGCCAAAGCTAGCAATTCTGGTACAGAAAAATACAGTAAAATTCAGCAATTAAGACCACCTAAAAATAAGACTAATTCTGATATAAAAAGCTTCTTTAGTAGGTTGCAGTTATTTTTTCTTTGTGTTTTCTGCATACAGTGTTCTCTGTCAGAGTCCACCTTTGGGGCTGTTCAAAAGTGGTCTTTAAGACCACTTTTGAACAGTTCCAAAGGTGGTCTTAATATAGGAATTTTACCGTACTTAAACACTCCACAGTTTTCAGTTCTATGTTGTTATCCTTGCTCTTCCAAGGATTACCTTTATAGAGTAAAATTAATGGGACTGGAAACACCTTCAGGGGAGGCAACTCCTGCAAAAGTATTCTTGTCTCCCACTTCAATAGGGGTCAACTCTTAGAGGAAAGAATTTGCTCCTGAGGAGCAAATTCTTTCCTCTAAGAGTATACCTATTTTTCAGTGGGACAGAGCTTATAGAATAGCGAACAGGAAGTCCCAAAAGTTATATCCCTTTGAAAAATGGCGGATAAATTTGCCAGGTGTTCCCATTCTCCTTAAGCCATCTCATCTGGGTCTATACTGGTTACACAGAAAAGGGTTGAAAAATTAAAATCTCAAGCATCTACTACAACATAAATGCTCCAAAGTTTAAACACAAAAGATATTTTTAACCCTTGTCCTGCAGAATATTTAAATATGCCACACCCACAACTGATTATCAACCAATCAGATTACTTGATGCAAATTATTGCAACAAATGCATAAACTGAATGACAAACAGTGAAGATCCTGATCAGATGGCTTCATCAGAAGCCATCTGATCTGGATCTTCATTGTTTGAAGGATAAGGCATATCCAGGCTTAGCAGGACAAGGGTTAAGATAGTTTTTTGGATTAATTTGCCAACAAACCTTGTTTATTGATAAGTTTATGTATATGGCTGTCTAGGTATTCATGTCTCCGAGATAATGCCTCTGACCATCTCTCCCGCAGAAGATTTAAGTCCTCCTCCTGGTAGCTATCCAAGCCTTTCTGTAACTTGGATCTGGCACAGACACACCCGACTGACACTGATGTTATACTCTCGCAGATCAGCGGTAGGGTACCAGAGTTTGCTGTAGGCTTCACACGAGTGAGTATACGTCTAGCATGACCCTGAAATACAAAAGACGGTGAACTCTCTATAGTCAAACTTCAATAACTTGAAAACCTTGGGACCATTAAAATCAGTTCGAACTATGGAGGATTAATCATGGGGCAAGGTCAACAGGTATAATGACTGTTTGAGTTTTA
Source organism: Lucinisca nassula (assembly GCA_963580285.1). NCBI lineage: Eukaryota > Metazoa > Mollusca > Bivalvia > Lucinida > Lucinidae > Lucinisca > Lucinisca nassula. The sequence goes on along the minus strand of OY757020.1, from coordinate 86,560,952 downwards.
TGTCCCACCAACAACTAAGATCATATGGAGAGGGGAACTCGGTTTAAATACTCATCCGAAAGTCTGGAGAAGCCCGGGATCGATCCTGCAACCCCTGGTTTACTAGGCGAGTAGCGTAACCACTACACCACAGAGGCTTGTACTGTCAGCACTGGCCATGAAGGGTCTCTGACAGTAAATATTATGAAGTGAGTGTTTGAGTTTTACGTCTCACCAACAGCTAAGGTCATACAGAGATGGGACCTTGGTTTAAAGACTCATCCCATAGTCTGGAGAAGCCTGGGATCGATCTTGCGACCCCTGGTTTACAAGGCGAGTAGCGTAACCACTACATCACAGAGGCTCCTCCATAGGTATAATGGGGATCACTTCAGTGTATCTTTTTTTCTTTTATAAAATAAAGGTATGTTGTGTGTACTCATTAGAATGGCCTCAATGAGGCCATTCTAATGAGTACACACCATACTATGGGGGTGGGGGAAGATGTCAAAAATTATACGAATATCTGGAGCAAGGGGAAGAACTCTCTACGGACTCAAGAACAATTTGATAAGAGTTCGGAACAGCCATGGTAAACCAGCCAATTAGGGGAAAACTGTACTGAAAATTGTCATTTGGGGAGGTAAATCGGTTTTACGGTCGGAAATTTCGTTTTACGGTGATGTGTATGTGGAGCCGTAAAACGTAATTTGCGACCGTAAACCATCAATTTACCTCCCCAAATGATAATTTTCAATACAGTTATCCCCATTCTAATGCACTTTTTCGGTTGTTAAGCTAAAAATTGTACTATTTTGCATAAGGTGGAAAGCTGAGCTGCGTAAAACCGAATGCCAGCCAGCCAATGAAAAGCTATGTTACGTGATGACGTCGGGTGTCAGACAGTATATCGCAGAATATACTGTCACAAATTTTTGACATTATCCAATCAGATGTCGCGTTACATACGCAAGTGCATTAGAATGGTCATTATTCTACAATTTATAATCTATACATTTTTCTTTGGCTATAACATGGTACCGCCCCCACCAACCCGGGCTTGAAGAAATACATGGGCTGCGTGATGCTTCCAGGCAGAGCTGAAACCAACCCGCACGCGAGTACTGGTTAACCGCCTAGAGGATCTAAGCCTACCCAGGCAAAGCCGTGTGTGCCAGACCGTCCATGCTTATAAACCTATTGGTTTCATTGGGCGGCAGGGCTTGTGATAACATTTCATCTCAATGTGGGGTAAAAGTCCCACAAAATTGGAAGCAAGTCTCCAAAATGACCTTTACAGTGTTGACGGGGACGTTAAACCTCAAGTTGAACAAACAAACTATAACATGGTTATTGAACCCCAATACCTGTAATTATATATATCATACATATAATTTTATTTTATACTCTGCTGTGAAATCAGTGCATATATGAAACAAATAAAAGTGATATTTTCACAGTGTGAAAATACAATGATATTTTCACAGTGTGAAAAATAACATGTTATTTTCACAGTACTCGAGTAGCAGCCCGGACTACTTTTCTGGTCAAAATGCATATGTTGTCTATAAAATAATTCTGTAAAATACCTTGAAAAAGCATTCCTTGAACTGTAAAAATGCTGTATTAAAAATGGCGATCGGTTTATGGTTTGCAGCTGACAGTTGTGACGTCATAGCAAAGCCAAAAATTGTGACGTAAGATCCGATTGACCAATTACAGTAAGTGTCCTAAAGTATTATCAAATAAAAAGAAAATTTACTTTTTTTTCGATAAATATCAAAAATATTTCATCTCGTGTGTTGAAAACATCAGAATTTTCACTCGTGCTTCGCACTCGTGAAAATACTGACATTTTCAACACACTCGATGAAATATTTTTGGTATTCATCTAAAAAAAGTAAATATCCTCTATATAATAGATTAGGGTATTACTGGGATTTGTCTCTGTACCACGCTAAATCTAAAACCCTGCTATAATGAATAGTGTTACAAAGATATTTTGTGCAGTTACCTGTCTGAGTTGGTAGGCTCCGGCACTGGGCACCTCTGGCTGAGGTTTGACCTCTACCGGGGCATACTCTCCCTGGTCATTCACTTCATGTATCTCCGCCCATAGTTCTATTTTGCGAGTCACCTCATCCCATCTGTTACATAAACAAGATAGATGTCAATAGCAGCATTGTATCTGTTTACACACGGTATGTGATATACACACGATTTGTGCTCAATGGAAGAAAATGTGTCTGGTCCAGCTGTTTCATACAATAATTAGCTAAAAGTACTTACAAGTGATCAAAACCATTATGAAAACACGCCTACCGTAATTCACTGTGTATACCACGCACTCATCTATAACACGCACCTCAATGCTGAGTCCAAGATATGTAAAAAAAAAATATTTCAGTCTAAAACACGCACAGAATGCTTTTCTCAGACGCCATTTTGATTGAAAATGAAAGTACACGAATTTTGATTGGCTACTATCAAAATAGCCTGACTGGTTATAGGTATATTTCCCAGTAGTTATAGAATAGAATAGTGGTTAGTTTCTCTCTTGCAGCATAGGCAGTTCTCCGTTTACCCATAACGGTGGTGTGTGACAAGGTGACATTTTAAGGGTGCGGTTATTCATTTGTTATGAAAGATGACAATGCGTTTTCCCAGTTTTCTTTCACAAGGAAAGATAGAAACAGGTTTCTTTCCAAAGGTAAAATTGTGACAACATGCCTCCAAGGCAGGTGCTCCATAGCGTTATTGACAGAAATTTCTACAGGTAGAATGAATATTTTGACACCTCTGGTTATTCACAAGTTCTCTATGCTAATCCCATAATTAACACCTTCTCAGCGTGAGTCAAACATCTCACTCAATTAAAGAAGCCCATTTACTGTTAACAAATTATTCCTAAAACTCTGATTTTAAACAAAATAAACAAGCAAGTTCAATGCGAACATCAAATTTTCCAGCATCCAAACTGCCGCCCACAAATCACCGCTAGTTTTTTTCTGCACGCGATCGGTAAATGACGTCATCGTACCCCAGCAACCCCACACGTGTCTATTGTTTTATCTTAATGGGGCGTATCTGTCTCATAAAAAAATGTTTGGAAACGGTAAAAGTATTCTCGCTAGCAAAACAGCGCTTTCCGTAAGCTCCGTGTCAATAACCAACAACAGAATACAGATGTGTTAACACAAAGAGTTCAACTTTTCTCGCAAAGCGTCTGCTATTTGGCGCCAAAACATAACCATTCACGAGATAGCAGAATAGTCGTAGCAACTCGTCTTAGGAGCAATTAAATAATTTCACACTGATTGCGGATTAAATTTTATGATTGGGGAATAAACGCAAATTAGAGGCATAACTTGACCATATTTTCACACCTTATCGACACGCACCGCAGGGTGGCAATTATATGACAGGGATTAACAATAGTGTCATAATTGAACCGTTATAAATCAATAAACAGTGAAAATCCAAATCAGACATCTGCGGGGTCTTTCTGAGGTGTCTGATCTGGGACTGCACTGTTTGCCGATGTCCCAAAAAAGAAACGTCTGCGGCGTCTTTCTGAGGCGTCTGATCTGGGACTGCACTGTTTGCCGATGTCCCAAAAAAGGGCCGCGGGCATATGTGGTAATATGGATGAAAGGTTGATGTCTGAGATAGGAATATTGATTGCATTTTTAATGGTATGAATGATTCAATGAATTAATATGTCAAACGAACTTTATGAGGGTCTCAAAGTGTCACATTGTATTTGTAATGGGCTTTCGTGACCTGCGGACTTTTCGAGAAAAACAATGTCATTTTTCTATGCCATTGTATTATACGCAGGTGATTTTTTTCACCGTTTTCTGGGTGAAAAAAGTGCGTGGTTTACACAGGGAATTACGGTATACAAATACATAGTAAATGTTACCGCCGAAGAAACGAAAATTTTTGGATGAAAAATTGTGATATTTTTCTTATTTCTGCTTATAGAGCAGAAATAAGAAAACTAAGTTTTACCCCTGTAAACCCCAGTTTAACTATATAAAAGTGGGGTTCAAGGGGGTCAGAATTACACAGGTGTGTTTTCGAGGTGATTAACTGTTCTAACAAGTAAAGTATACTCATATGGTGGTATTTTTTTTTTTTTGAAAAAATGTGAGTAGCTTTTGCATTTGGTATTATGCTGAAAAAAAGGCAAATAGCTTTAGCACAAACTATATCTGGAGTTGTTCAAACATTTTTTTCAGCAAAAATGTATTTTTCATCAACAATGAAAGCAAAAATAATTTTTTTTTTTCCAGTCCTTTTTTTTTTTACTTTCTTTTTTTTCAGCAAAATTGTCAATTTCTTTTTCTTTCAAGCAAAAACTTATTTTTCAACAAAATTTTATATTTTGTAAGTAAGTATTCTGCCATACTGAATGATGGAAGTTTTCAGTATAACATAAACAAACAAATTCATAAGCTATGAACATTCTTTCGTGGCTTTGTATTGAAGTCCATTGCATTCTTACCTGTCTGCCAGCGAGTTAGTGCGGCTGACGCTGTCTCTGACAGAAGCCTGATGTCCGAATCCCAGACTCTTGTGTCCCCAGACCTCTATAGAGAGAGCTCCTTCCTGACAGTGTTCTATGAATTCCTCAGACATATACACCTTGAAATCCTGTAATAAAACAATGCATATTTCAGTAAAAGTGTTGTGGTTGGTTGATTTGAGGTTTAACGTCACCTTCAACAATGTAAAGGTCATTTTGGAGATGTTGCTTCCAATTTTGTGGGACTTTTACCCGACACTGAGATGAAATGACAACTCAAGCCCTGTCGCCCAATGAAACCAATAGGGTTTATTAGCATGGACGGTCCGCCCCACACCACGGTTCCTGGACAGGCTTAGATCCTCTAAGTGGTTTACCAGTACTAGTGTGCGGGCCAGATTCAGCTCTGCGTGGAAGCATCATGCAGCCCATATATTTCTTCAAGCCCCTATGGGCAGGGGCGATCAGTAAAAGTGTAATCTCTGTTTAATCCATTTTGTACCAGAAACCCCAAAACGGGTAATTGGCAAACAGTGCAAGCCCAGATCAGATAGGGGCGTCTGATCAGGGCCTCCACTGTTTGCTAACAGTTCAGTCGATTTCAAATTTATATGGAAGAAAACACAACCTGATATCCTAAATATTAAAATGGACTCGTCCTTTATATAAGGAGGAAGATTCCATTTGGTACAAAAAGGGTCTAACAGCTACTCCTCTTCGGCAAACAACTCAGTGATTTGAATGAAATCCTACAACATATACACCTAGAAATTCTGCAATAAAACATTGCATATACAGTAAAAACCTTCAGTAATGGTCACCTCTGTTTAACAGCCATTATGATAACATCTGTGTGACATAGTGCATTCTTTTATATGTCCAAAACGGTTATTTTTCTGATGAAAAATTGTGATATTTTTCTTATATATATACTCCAGATATAGGTTGTGGGTGCTCGTTAGAACTGCCTCATCGAGGCAGTCCTAACTAGTACCCACAACCTAAGTCTTGGAGTAAAAATAAGGAAAATAATGAACATCCCACTAAACCCTACTTTTCTCTATATAAAGTGGGATTTAGAGGGGTGCTCCTTGCACAGTTTTGTTTGATGTGAGGTTTAACGTCCCCATCAACACTAAAGGTCATTTTGGAGATTTTGCTTCCAATTTTGTGGGACTTTTACCCGACACTGAGATGAAATGACATCTCAAGCCCTGTCGCCCAATGAAACCAATAGGGTTTATTAGCATGGAAGGTCCGCCTCGCACCGCGGTTCCTGGACAGGCTTAGATCCTCTAAGTGGTTTACCAGTACTAGTGTGGGGGCTGGATTCAGCTCTGCGTGGAAGAATCATGCAGCCCATATATTTCTTCAAGCCCCTATGGGCGGGGGCCGGCTCCTTGCACAGACTTGTTAAGATAATGCACTTCTCTTCAACAGCCACCTTTCTTTAGCAGCCACAATCATTACACCAATGCTCAAAAAAGATTTTGATGTCAATTTAACCCATAAAACGCAAATCACAATAATTGTCGTCTGTTTTGTCGTCTGCCAAGTACTTTAAAATTAGTTTTGCAAACATTGTAGGCACAGATCAGACTGCTCCTCAAGGAGCAGTCTGATCTGGGTCCACACTATTTGCCTGCATGTAAAAATAGTTTTGAAAAGTTTGCAAAAAGATTCAGCAAACCACATAAGCAGATGACATTTTCAGACGTAGTTTTTCACGGCATCTTAAGGTGAAAGTAGCCGGCCTTGGTAGCTCAGTCGGATGCGCGTCTGACTGGAGGACGCGGGTTCGATACCTGCCGGGGTCGGCTACATTCTTTCATGGAGATTGATCATGAAATCTTTTCTGCCGACATTCTCTCCCTTCCGCTTTCTCTCCCTTCCGCTGATTCAAGAAGGGCAGTTGTCAGTTTCTGGCGAAAGAATGTGCACTGTACTGGTTAACCGCTTATGTATAAGCCTGCCCAGGAAAGTGTTGATAGGTAAACTGACCGGCTCAAAAATGACCTAAATAGTGTTGACTGGGCCGTAAAACTCCAATACAAACAAACAAACAAATCTCCCTTCCGCTGATTCTGGCAAAAGAATGTGCACTGTACTTGTTAACCGCTTACGTATAAGCCTGCCTAGGAAAGTGTGGATAGGCAAACTGACCAGCTCAAAACAAAAATGTATAGATTATATAGAAAAATTACTATTGTCATTTTTCTGTATAATCTATACATTTTTGAGATCCATCTTGAAACTGTTACATGATGTTGTGGTGTATATGAACATCTGGCTGAACAGCAAGAATTCTCCAGGGATTCAAAAGGGAGTCTGAACTAGCCATGACAGTGCTTAAAATGAACCCATAAAATGCCAATCACAACAACTGACGTCTGCTTTGTCCTCTGCCACCAATCTATTTCTCCAAGCCCTTATGGGTGGGGGCCCATAAGCAAAGTAAGATATTTGTTAGTGAACAAACGTGCTGCTTTCGACTGTTAATTTGCTGCTTACATTTTCGGATGGCAGCATGTCATTACGTGAACAAGTCTGTGAAATGAACACCCCCTAAACCCCACTTTATATATATATAGAAAATTGGGGTATACATTACTTTTCTTATTTCTGCTCCAAGACATAGGTTTTGGGTACTCGTTAGAACCGCCTCAATGAGGCGGTTCTAACGAGCACCCACAACCTTTGTTTGCTGTATAAATAAGAAAAATATCCTGGATTTTCATCAGAAAATGAGCCATTTTGGAGATGTGAAAAAATGCACTATGTCGCACGGGTGTGTTATCGTAATGACTTGATGCAAGCCAAAAGAGTTAATTTCGAGCCCTGCATGGTAAATGAGCCATCTGTGTTGAAGTGACAGAAGTTTCACTGTTGCTGCCTTACCCGCTCATGAGTGAATTTTACGGTCTTTGTATTCCTCTTCTCCACAGAAGTTTCTGGATTGATGTATGGAGGAACTGATATCGGGTCCTCGTAGCCCCAGAAAGAGTACTGGCAGAACACAAAGTGGGACAGGTCCTTTGGAAGACTTCTCGCCTCATGGATTTTAACCTAAAGAAAAGCACAAAAACAAAAATTGTGTATCCTTATAACATTTAAATACCTGTGATACCTCCCTCATCAGGAGGGAGACTCTCAGGAGGAAGACCCCCTTATTTTGATGCTAATTTTTGCCCAAATTACGCTAAATTTTAGTATAATTTAGGAGTCTCCCTCATTTGAACTGAGAATTTCCATATATATTCTATACATCTCCCTCATCACAATGGCAAATCTCCCTCTTACAGTTAAACCAAATTTATCACAGGTATGCATTTATATAAGGGAACATTGAAAAAAAAACATACTGATGGCCCAAGATTTAGTACCAATATCACATAAAGTTTTACAATTGTTAGCAATACAATAGTAAGCATGTGCAGCAAATCTGTAACAAATTATTGAGTGAATTGACATTCTTTTGATATTAACTCTTTAGCCTCCCCAATTACTCTTTTCAGATGAAGTTTTTCTCGGCATCTTAAAGGTTAACATGTATAGTCTTTTTTCTCAATTTAATCTATGCATTTTAAGATCCATCTTCCAACTATGCTATATCCAAAATTATATTATACAGGACCATGTTATACGAGTTTGTGATGTGTTCTGAAGACAAGAGGACTCAGCTGCAGACAAGTTTTCACTGATTACCCTGATCACAAGCGGTTTTCATTTGGATCTGGTTTACCATAATCACAAGAAGTTAAACTGCTAGAATGGGCTTTCTTCCCCATACAACAGGGTGCGTTTTATTAGCTGTGCAAGGAAATTCTGTCTCGCCTATGGGCAGACACAGCCCACATGCAAGGTTAAAAACGTTATCAGAAGTCTTTTTATTAAAAATGATGTCAACTTAACTGTGCTTCCACGCAAAACGATGAATAATGTTTGAAGGTCATAATAATGTGAAATCATAGAAAATGAAAGTGGCAGCAAATGATCAAATACATTTCTATGCTGTGGGTAAGATGTCTAATGCAGACTGTGGGTTAATTGTACCAATTCCTGGTCATTGCCTTCACTTCTATTTTGACAAAATCCAAACCATCTGAAACTTGGTAAAACCTTGTTTTCAAATTTATTTGTCAACCCTCAGGTTTGGACTATCTGCATTGTAGAGAGAAGTTCAATTCTACACATATTTATCTTAATCACAAAATTGCTTGAACTTACCATAAAGGGGCTCTTACACTGTCACGATTTTGGCCACGACTCACCACGATTTTTTAAATCGTGGTAAATCATGAACGTTGTAGAGAAGTCGGCAGAGATCCTGAGGAATCGTGGTTGATCGTGATAGTTCGGGAGTGACCACGACTGTTTTGGACATGTTCAAAACATTCGTGGCGAGTCGGCATCATTTTTCAAAACGTAGCTCAGTCGTGAGCCGTCGTATTGGTAATCGTGGCCAATCGTGACTGAATTCTACCAGGATTGAGCTAGGACCAGACAGGATCATCTACGACGCCTCTACGATTCCATTGCGACTGCCGTACGATCTGATACGATATCACAACGACTGCACACGACAATGCAAGATTCACTAGGAATGCAATACGATTGATGACGACGCTAGCACGGTTTTTCCAGATGAACACTTTTATATACCCAGATCATTATAAATCCTGACGAATTGGGAGTCATCTTGGTTAATCGTGAGTAAATCGTATCGAATCCTCCATGAGCCTACTGAGTCTTTGTTCATCGTGCCAATTCGGCCTTGGTCGTAGAGCAGTCTTGCAGGGATTGTGAGAAATCGTGTATGATCGTCTGATATCTTGAAGAAATCGTGGTACAGTCGTAGAAGAATCCTAGAGGATCGTAAGACATCGTGGTCGATAGTGGAGGATCGTTGTAAATCGGCTCCATTATCGTACATCAATCGTGATTGTTCGTAGAAGTGTCGTAGCAATGTCGTGAGTATTCGTAGGGTAGTGAAATTGGAACCGTGTATGCCCCGATTTGCCACGATTTTCATGGTCCCCATTGGTCGTGGACAGTCATGGACAGTCGTGGACAATCGTGGTCAAAGTCGTGACAGTGTAAGAGCCGCATTATCAAGAGACTGACTGCTGGAAGGAACTTATCTTAATCTCAAGAGGGTGACAGGTGGGAGAGACTTACCCTAATCACAAGAGGCTTGGCAGCTGGAAGGGGATCCTCGTCCTCTTCTTCAGAATCATCACAGTTTATATCAGCATATCTGTCCATGATAGCACCACCTAGTTTTGAGATCTCTACGTGAAGTTTACCAGCAACCTATACAAAGAAAGTAGATCACCATAAATGTGCCGACCAATGAAAAGGGCTTTCAGGAGTCATTTAGTCCTTCAAGTATGGCTAGACACATGACTTCTTGTATGAAACTAGCTCAAGGTCTCCACTATTTAGGGGATAACTGTATTCAAAATTGTCATTTGGGGAGGTAAATCGGAGGTTTTATGGTCGGAAATTTCGTTTTACGGCGACGCGTCAGCGTCGCCGTAAAACGTAATTTGCGACCGTAAAACCGACGATTTACCTCCCCAAATGACAATTTTCATTACAGTTATCCCCATTCTAATGCACTTATTCACTTGTTTTGTTAAAACTTGTACTATTTTGCACATACCCGCAACCGCTGCGAGCTGCGTAAAACCAAATGGCAGCCAATGAAAAGCAACGTTACGCGATGACATCGGGTTTCCGACAGTATATCGCAGAATATACTGTCGCAAATTTTTGACGTTATCCAATCAGACGTCGCGTTATATACGCATGTGCATTAGAATATGTTTATAAGCAGCAAAGGCTCTAGCGAGATGACGTGTGTTCATACTAGGCCCACCTGAGCCTATGCTGGTTGTCTATGTGATAAATATCTTTATCCTATAATGTTGCTGTTATTTAGTGCGCTGAATGGTTTTAATTTTCCAGCTGACAACATTTTGAAATATTTTTTCTTATTTTTCCCAGAAAACAGGATTTTGACATTTCATGCAAATCTTCTCCTATAGAGAAGATTTGCATAAAATGTCAAGTCCTATTTTCTGAGAAAAATAAGAAAACTATCAACAATTTGTTGTCTGCTGAATTAGCAAAGAGGGTGGTAAAAGTTAGAGGATAAAAATGACATTACCACATGTATAATAAAACATTGTTACTGGCGTGTGACCAAATGACGCCATGACAACCCTATGTTTTATTCTTAAATTCTTTTGCAATTCTGGAAAAAATCTGTTTAAAACTGTTACATGATAAAGATAATCTTACACTTGTGGCCATTTCATGTGAAATTTAAGAAAACTCACTGCAGAAATGATCACTCGTGTAAGAAACTTACCTCCCCTTGCTGACTGATGATCGGTACATGATAGTCTAACTTGACATCATAGAACAAACAGTCGAGGAAGACGTTGGCTACACCAATCAGATTGTGGTTCTCATGGGATTCATAGAAAGGATCCCCTTTCTGTGGTGGACCTTCATCCTGTAATAATTTTCTCACAATTAACATGTAAATTTTTAAAGCAGACCACATTTTTTTTTTTGGAATATTTTTCAGGGAAAATAAGGCTTGATATGTCTGCTGCTCAAACTTATTTTTATGATTTTTTTGGTGCCTGAATATATATTTTTTGGTTGTTTTAACGTATAACCCACTGCACATTTTATTTAGCCACACCCATTTCTGATTATCAGCCAATCAGTTTACATGATTCAATATTTTCTTTCTAATTCACAAACTGAATGACAAACAGTGTAGATCCTGATCAGATGGCTTCTACACTGTTTGCAAAGGTAGGGGTTGTCCTGAACAGCAGGATAAGGTTTAAGGCCCTTTCAAAACTGTTACACTCATTTCTAGCCAATTATTAACCCTTTTTGTACCAAATGGAATCTTCCCCCTCATATATAGCAGGTGTCCAGTTCAAAATTTAGGGATGAAAGGTTGTGTTTTCTTCAACATGTATCAGGAAAATGGTTGAACTTTTTGCAAACATTTTACAAGATAGGTTAATCAGAGGTCGACAAAAACTGGAATACCTGGGGTAAAACCCCCAGACTTTCTATTGCAGAACTTGGCGACTCACATGTGACCTAAGTGAGCCTCGTCTGAATAAATAGGGTAAATATGGAAAGTCAGAAAATAGCTGAAATTTATATCTGAACTCTTTCATGCAATCTGTTTGCTAAAATGGGGACAACAAGGGCAGTGAAACATAGATGTCTCAAACACTGATGGCAAATTTTAACCCTTATCCTGCTGAATAGTTTAATTAGCCACACCCATTTCTAAATATCAGCCTATCAGATTACATGATATACAGGCCCCCTAGCAGGGACTCTACGATGAGGCAATTCTAATGAGCAACACAAACTACCATTATTTTCTTTTTTTTAAAAAATGAAAAGTTACTCCAAAATTATCCTCTAATGCCTTCTGAGATGAGCCCTACAGGCACACAATGTTGACTCAACATAATGAAACAACCTTTTTTTAATGTTGATTGAATGTTTAGAGCCTGCAGGGGGCACTTTGATTAATCCTCAGTGGCTCAAACCACCCAGACTTGAACAATTTTCCATAGTCTTAGGGTTTCTGAGCCACTGAAGTTCCCACTATATTATGATAACACACCCCTGCAACATAGTGCATTTTTTCAAATCTCCAAAATGGCCACTCCACTTTTCTGATGAAAATCCATGATATTCTTCTTATTTATACTGCAAACATAGGTTGTAGGTGCTCGTTAGAACCGCCTCATGGAGGCGGTTCTAACGAGTACCCACAACCTATGTCTTTGAGCAGAAAAATAATGTACACCCCCATAAACCCCTATTTTCTCTACAAAACGTGGGGTTTAGAGGGGTGTTCATTTCACAGACTTGTTCACATGATGTATTTCACCAAGCTGTTAGCTACTACAGCAAGTAAGCAAGCTCATATACCAACAGCCAATTTACTACCTGGGACCATGTGTTCAAAACTAATGATGTCTTCAGTTATAATATAGGGATCAACCAGGGTTTTTCATGCATTAACATTCGCCGGGACCGGAGGAAGCTGTTTTAACATGAGGCCGCCAGGCCGAATGTTCAAATATCTTCCGAGGGATCCGGCGAATGTTACTGCAATGACATAATCATGGATGATCGTTGTTCTTACATAACTTACGATTCCGACAGCAAATTCTGACGAAAACGGCCAAAAGCTCCATATAAACTCCATATAAACTCTTCAAATCCGACCGGCGAACCAACATGGCGGCCAGTTCAGAATGTTGTTTACAATGACGTTGTTACGCAGTAACCATCTGACGTCATCATAAAACCCTGAAACGCTACGTTCAGGGCGATAACATTACGTCACTCAACGTAACGTAATCAAAGCAAGGCCAGTCTTGTGATATCAAAAGCTCAAAATCAATGTTCAAACACCATGCGAATTTCATCATTTGAACATGGTTTTTGCTGTTTGAGCAAGGCTTTCGGTCCATTTGACAATGGCTTCAAACAGCCATGAGCATAGATATTTATGCAAGAATATCACTTAAACTTTGATCATATAATATGTCAAATACAGTGAAACTTCGATAACTCCAACACGGATGGCTGGTTTTACCATGGTTGAGTCGAATCCGTTCTTGAGTCCCTACATAAGAAATAGTGAGGGGAAAATTTAGGATATTTTCGTATTTTATCTTGCAAATGTATACTGTGTGTACTCATTAGAATCGCCTCATTGGGGCTATTCTAATGAGTTTACAAATCAATCATATGTATGCTGTGTGTACTCATTAGAATCGCCTCATTTGGGCCATTCTAATGAGTACACACATCAATCATATGTATGCTGTGTGTACTTATTAGAATTGCCTCATTGGGGCTATTCTAATGAGTACACACAGCATATTTATGCTGTGTGTACTCATTAGAATCGCCTCAATAAGGCATTTCTAATGAGTACACAAAGCATACATTTATATTATACTGCATACATTTATATCATAGAACACCTAAAAGAAGTTCCAAAAATTATCCCCCGTTATGCCTCCTGGAAGTAGCACTCAGAGGCTCTAACTACTGTTGTCTAGAACAGATTTTTGTGCTCCCAAAGGTGATCAAGCCATTGAAATTTGACTGTAGTGGAAAAGCCAGATTGACAAATGGACTGAATGACGAAATCAATGCACTGACATCACTGGTGGGTTCATTGTGTCTAAGAGTAGGCTAGGAAATCGACTTTTAATTTAACCCTCCAATTTCTGTTTTTAGAGCAAACAGTGTAGCTCCTGATGAGATGCAGCCGATCTCGGTCTACAAACATTGCCTAACCTAGCACAAGTCAAGTCCAGGTTTTACAAATAATCCTCTTTACACAACAATGACATCATAATGTCAAGAATAGCAGAGCTATAAACAACTGTTTCAGCTATAAATAACTGTTTCCTGGATTTCAACACATACAAATGCTATATGTACATTCAGTGATAGTCATGTGGACACTAGCAATATAATGCAGACTTATTTAATAGCTTTGGGTAAATTAACAACCAACACAAAAATTTATACTCTCTAACATGCTCAACATGCACATGTGTGTGTGTTTGTGTGTGTGAATTGGGTTTAACGTCGCTTTCAACAATTTTTCAGTCATATCACGACGGTGTCTGGTTGCGATAGGGAGCTCAATGCACACTTTTATAGTGCTGCCTCACTGAAGTATCATGTCCCAGACACATTACATGATACCACACCCAGTCACATTATCCTGACACTGGGTCGACCAGTCCTAGCTCTACCCCGTAAATCTGAGTGCCAAGCGAGGAGCAGCTAGTACCATTCTTAACGACTTTGGAATGTCGCAGCCCGAGATTGAACCTGTGACCTCCCGTTCCCCGGAGCGGACACTCTACCAACTGAGCTATCGGGGCCGGTACATGCACATGTATAAATATATGAAAATGCATGGCAAATATTTTAAGCTGGAGTGTAACAATAAATCTGACAAATGACATAAATATTACTAACAAAACTTAATGTAACTTTTTTTTTTTCTTCTAAGCATGCAATTTAACTAATGGTATTGTTAATCCTTCTCTTGCTGAATATTCAGTTAAGCCACACCCATTTCTGACTTTGAACCAATCAGATTACTTGATGTAATTTATTGCTACAAATTCATAAACTGAATGCCAAACAGTGTAGATCCTGATCAGATGGCTTCTTCAGAAGCCATCTGATCTGGATCTACACTGTTTGCAAAGATAGGGGTTGTCGCGAACAGCAAGATAAGGCTTCTTCAGAAGCCATCTGATCTGGATCTACACTGTTTGCAAAGATAGGGGTAGTCGTGAACAGCAAGATAAGGGTTCTTCAGAAGCCATCTGATCCGGATCTATACTGTTTGCAAAGATAGGGGTTGTCGCGAACAGCAAGATAAGGCTTCTTCAGAAGCCATCTGATCTGGATCTACACTGTTTGCAAAGATAGGGGTTGTCATGAACAGCAAGATAAGGGTTCTTCAGAAGCCATCTGATCCGGATCTATACTGTTTGCAAAGATAGGGGTTGTCGCGAACAGCAAGATATGGGTTAATAGAGAATAGCAGGTGAGTGTCTTTTGATATCCAGTTTATCAGGCAAGGCTTCAAGAATGCTTGTAGAATCCCAAGGCTTGTCAAGTTATTCTACATGCGTTCTCGAAGCCGAGCCTGATAAACTTGATATCAAATGACACTAATCTGGTATTCTATTTATCAGTTTATCCCCTTGTACACTCTTAAACTAGCATTTTACGATTGGTTATCCATGGTCCTCATTACGTCCCAACATTCCGGCGGTCAATATATTTATCAGCTGACCATATTGTTTCCTAATAGTTTTTTTCAAGAAATTTTTCCATTTTGCCCAGTAATAGTAACATTTTTTCCATTTTTTCTAGTAGCCTGGTTCATTCATAAAAGTGCAATGTCACGTTGACCTGATAAAGCTCACTTGTCCTGAGATAGGATATCTTAATCAGGTCAATGTGCTGCAATACAATTAATAAAGAGGGTAACTGATAAAACAGATTCAGGGGATAACTGTCTCCTAAATTATCATTTAGGGCAGCTAATTGTCTGTTCTATAGTCTGATGTATTGTGATTATAAAAACCTCCCCAACAATCTATATACTATATAGTTAATTGTCATTATAAGAGTTTTCATTGTTGAGTTTGCAAACATCAACAGCTGCATCAAAAGGCTCTCAGCCAATGAAAGGTGATTTTGTTTTGTTTGCTTTCAGCAAAAATAAGGCTTGCCATGTCATGTGACTTGTCTACCCAGCAAGCCTTATTTACATAAGCTAAAATACTTTGAAAATGCCACCTGCTAGCGGTGATTAGTGCTTTAGTTTTGATTACTGCATCTAGAAATGTCGTCTGCTGAATTTTTGGCAAACTTTTCAAATATATTTTTTTTGCATACAGGCAAACAGTGTGTACCCAGACCAGAGCAGCCTGATCCGAGCCCACACTGTTTGCAACAGTGAACTTAATAGTATCGGACAGACAAGAAACCAGACGACAACTGTTGTGATTGACCTTTTTTTTTGGACATTTTTAGGGTTAAGACTAAGTAGCCCGCCTGTATTGTACGAAGTTTGACCAGCATTTTATCCACGCCTGCTGGAAATGATGTATTAAAATCGTTTGTTTTCATGTTTTAGTCCCCTTGAGGACTTGTTGTAATTCTTCAAATATTTTAACAAATTTGTTCCATGATCAAGCAAGCAATCCAAAAAGTGCAGATGGAATGGCTAACAGTGTAGACCCTGATCAGACTGCTCCTTCAGGAGCAGTCTGATCTGGGTCTGCACTGTTTGCTTAGGCCTATTTGCACTTTTGAATACTAAGGTTCATGACGATAATCTAAAATTAAGTATCTTAAAATATGACTAATACACAGCACTGTGTTGCAACCGAACTAAAAGCATGCAAAGCTACGACACAAACCGACTCAGATTCGTCTGAATCATCTACCATGATTGGCACTCCGAGACGTTTCCTCTCCTCATACATGTCCCTCATGTCGATAATCTTGTTCTCAAACTTCTCCATGGACCAGATCTGACTGCTCCGATGTTTACGTCGTACCAGGATTGCTGGCTCGCTCACAAATGCTCCTTTCTGAAAGTTGCAAGAAGAGCAGGTAAGAGAGACAACTTCTGAATACAGTAAAATGTTTTCTTGTACACCTGATAAATAATAATAATAATAATAATAGACTTTATTTTACGAGGGTAACACAATTAGTACAATAACTAATCTCCCTTGTGGCCCTCAATATTTACAAATTATACAACAAATGGAGAGGTATTAGATGCGAAGATTTAAGACAATGATCGTTCTCTCTGCCATTCACAATGTTAACACTCACACACATATAACAATTGATTGAATAGACAAATTACCGTATTCGGGCGTGTATTACCCGCAGTTTTTTTCCCTCAAATTACAGGCCCAAGTTATGGGTGCGGGTAATCCGCCCGAATTATTTTTGGACCATTTTATTTTTACTTTTGTCAGCTGAAAATACGATGCATCTCATGTTATGCTCTATCCTTTTACGATTATCGACATAAATAACGTTTAATTGTCCACTCAATTATACTTACACATGAGTAATATAACAATCTCTATTACTAGCAAGCCCGATTTTGTGAGTATTATTCCTAAAACTCTGATTTTAAACAAAATAAACGGGCAAGTTCAATGCGAACATCAAAGTTTTCCGGCATCCAAACTGCCGCCCACAAATCACCGCTAGTTTTTTTTTTCTGCACGCGATCGGTCAATGACGTCATCTTACCCCAGCAACCCCAAATGTGTCTATTGTTTTATCTTAATGGGGCGTATCTGTCTCATAAAAATGTTTGGAAACGGTAAAAGTATTCTCGCTAGCAAAACAGCGCTTTCCGTAAGCTCCGTGTCAATAACCAACAACAGAATACAGATGTGTTAACACAAAGAGTTCAACTTTTCTCGCCAAGCGTCTGCTATTTGGCGCCAAAACATAACCATTCACGAGATAGCAGAATAGTCGTAGCAACTCGTCTTAGGAGCAATTAAATAATTTTCACACTGATTGCGGATTAAATTTTATGATTGGGGAATAAACGCAAATTAGAGACATAACTTGACCATATTTTCACACCTTATCGACACGCACCGCAGGGTGGCAATTATATGACAGGGATTAACAATAGTGTCATAATTGAACCGTTATAAATCAATAAACAGTGTAAATCCAAATCAGACATCTGCGGCGTCTTTCTGAGGTGTTTGATCTGGGACTGCACTGTTTGCCGATGTCCCAAAAAAAAGAAACGTCTGCTGCGTCTTTCTGGGGCGTCTGATCTGGGACTGCACTGTTTGCCGATGTCCCAAAAAGGGCCGCGGGCATATGTGGGTTAATAAATAAATAACAATGGTGAACAGGTAAAGTTTTTTCAACATTTTAATGCAAAATACATGCTTTCTGGTGATACTCGCACGCACGTGCATTTTCCCGCCTTTTGAAGACGATCGCGCGTTCTGTTGTGTGCTACAAAAACTGGCCAAATTCTTACTTTTTCTCACTTACGCAACCACCAAAATTTCAGCAAATGTTCCATGCGGGTAATACAACAGTATAACAGTTTTCCCCCAGATTTTGGCAAAAAAAAGGGGGTGCGGGTAGTACGCAAATGCGGGTAATACACACCCGAATATGGTAATGGACAAAAAAAAAAAGTTATAGCATGAAGATAGGCATATCAAAAATGAATGAACAAATGAAATATGTACAAATATAAACAATTATATATAAATAACAAAATGTTATGGTTGTAAAGTCAGGGTAAAATGGGTTAAAATTGCAGGGTTAGTCTTTCATCCATTTGATACATCTTGAATGAAAAGATTCAAGAGAAGGAGCACTTTTAACATTGGGATCAAGGCAGCCCCAAATAACTGGACCCGAAAATGCCAAACTGCCTTTATATAATCCTGTCCGTGGCTTTGGCAGCAAAAAGTTGTCTGCAGTCATTGAACGTAAAACAAGGGAGTCATGAGCATTAGTCTGAGCTGGCCTTTTCGAGAACATTTCATTTATGTATTCTGGAGTTATTCCATTTGAAATCTTATACATGAACTTGGCTTTCCTGAAAAAGACTCTTTCAGACAAAGTCAAAATTTTTAAATCATTCATAGACTGGTAAACATTATCTACATTATAGTCCAGAATGATTCTACATGCACGTTTTTGAAGCTTTTCTATTTTCATTAAGTTTGTTTTAGTTGTGCTTCCCCAGACAATATTAGCATAGTCAAGGTGTGGTTGGATGTAGCTTTTGTAATAAATAACTCTGTGTTCTCTAGACAAATAACCCTTTATTTTAGAGAGCAGCCAAATATTTTTAGCCATCTTTTTGGCAACTTTGCTAACTTGTTCCCCCCATGACAAATTATTGTCAATTTGTACTCCTAAAACTTTATCGCTGGTAACAGTAAGCAATTGTACATTATTTAAAGATAAACTTAGATTTCCGTCAATTCTGTTTCTTTTCTGTCTTGTAGTAACCAGCATAGATTTTGTCTTATCTATGTTGATGACCATTCCATTTTGTTCGCACCATGAGGCTAAGTCTAAAATAGCTGTTTGCAGTTTCATTTCAATGTCTTCCTTTGATTTATTGATTTCATAGAGAGTTGCATCATCTGCGTACAGGTCAGTCATTGCCCTAGTATATAATGGAAGGTCATTAATAAAGAGAAGAAACAGAAGTGGCCCTAAGATAGATCCTTGAGGCACTCCGTATTTAACTGTTTCTTGTTCTGAAAATGTGTTTTTAAAACATACTTTTTGTGACCTTGTTGTCAGATAAGATTTAAACCAATTTAAAGAAATGACACTGTGAAAAATAACATGACCTTGTTATCTTCACAGTAGTAGCCAGAACTATTTTATGCTCCAAAGTCATGTGTAAAATAAAATAAAAAGAAAATTTACTTGTTTCGATTTTTATACTCCAATATTTCATCGAATGTTGATAGAGTTGAAAACACCAGAAATTTTCATAAGAGTGAAACATGTCACGAACAGCTGTTCAAATGCAGTACATCACCAAAGTCACATATAAAAAGAAAATTTCCTTTTTTGAGATAAATACCAAAATATTTCATCTCGTGTGTTGAAAACATAAAAATTTTCACTCGTGCTTCGCACTCATGAAAATCCTGAAATTTTCAACACACTCCATTAAATATTTTTGGAATTCATCACAAAAGAGAAAATATCTCCTATGTATTGACAACTTTGACTTATGGTAGTTTGAATTAGTGAGGGAGAGATGTATAGAAATTCATATACTGGTCAACGTACCCGTCTATTAGGACTGAGGTTGGCAGCTGGTATCTGCAGCGTGACATGGAATTCTGTATGCTTGCCCATCTCCTCGGCCAGGAAGTTGGCCTCACGGACCAGGGCGTTGGCTTTCACCACCTCCTCTCGTAACTTACACAAGCTCTGTTTGAACATCTTGTCCCTGTAATATTGAGTATAAAACTTTTTTAATTGTTCATGGACCAATTGTTCAAAGCCTATACAATATAATATTGGGTCCAGTTGTTCAAAGCATGTGCAATATGTCTTGACCCAGTTCTTCAACGTCTCTACAATATAGATTTGGGTTGAGGTGTTCAAAGCCTGTACAATATAGTTTTGGGCCCAGTTAATCAAAGCCTTACAATATAATTCTCTGCCCAGTTGTTCAAAGCCTAAACAATATAATTCTGGGCCCAGTTGTTCAAAGCCAGTACAATCTTATTCTGGCCCCATTTTTTCAAAGCATTTACAATATAATTCTGGGCAAATTGTTCTCATCCGGTACAATATAATCCTGGGTCCCAAGAGTCAGAATATCATTCTTGGCCCAGTTGTTCATAGACTTTACATAATTCTGGGCAAAGATTTTCATGGCCTGTATAATATAATTTATAAAATTCTGGGCCTAGTTCTTTAAAGCCCATACAATATTACTCTGAGCCTAGGTTAAGTTTTTCATAGCATATACAACATAATTCTGAGCCCAGTTGTTCAAACCCAGTTCAAAATTATTCCAGGCTCAATTGTTCAAAGCCCGTACAATATAATTCTGGGCCCAGTTATCCAAAGCATTGCTAAGGTAGTGCTAAAACTATTAAAATTCAAGAATCCTGAAAAGCAAGATTATTAAATCATGAAACGTCAATTTTCCTTACATTTTACATAAGGACATAGTCTTGAAATCCACAAATCAGGAATAATCCTTAAAAACAGACATCCACCTATCACACTACCTCACCATGAGCATTTTGTGTTCAGGTGGGCTAAAATAGATTGCAGTCGTCTGCTTTAAAAGTTTCCAGAAGAAGTTGGTAAGAACTTCATATGCACCATACCTTTCTTGTGCCCACTGTTGATATTTCCTCTGGATCCCACTCTGGGATCCTGTCGGAGTCAGTTTTGACATGTCCATAGGTGGGAATGGCATAGACGGGGTACCAGGAGACATCAGCTGATAGCGCAGCATCTGCATCTGGCGCTCATACATCTGACGCTGTTTCTCGAGAGCCTCTGAATAACAAACGTAAGTCAGAAATATAATATAATCTAACCCTATCTTAACCCTTAAACATTACCACCGTCTAGGCTATTTTAGCAGACGACAAAATGATGATCAAAATGATGATATTTTTTCTTATCTTCCCAGAAAACAGGATTTGACATCCATTTGGTCCATAGGAGACAATTTGCATGAAATGTCAAATCCTGTTTTCTAGGAAAATAAGAAAAAATATTTTAAAATGCTGTCTGCTGCGAAAAAAAAAAACAAGAGGGCCCAGAGGGCCCTGAATCGCTCACCTGAGAATCAGTGTCTTTAGTACATTCTTGGCCCAAGGGCTATACTAGGTGAAGCTTTATACCAAATATCAAAGACCTGAGCCTTGTGGTTTTAGAGAAGAAGATTTTTAAATATTTTCTCTATATAAGCCTATAAAAACCAAAGGGCCCCGGGGATGAGGGCATTTTTGGCCCCAGGGCTATAATTTGAACAATCTTGGTAGAGGTCCACAAGATGAACTCACTTTTGATTTTTATTCACACCAAATATCAAAAATCTGAGCCTTGCGGTTTCAGAGAAGAAGATTTTTCCCTGTATAAGCCTATGTAAAACCAAAGGCACCCGGGGCGGGGGCATTTTTTGCCCCAGCGCTATAATTTGAACAATCTTGGTAGAGGTCCACTAGATGAAGCTTCACACCAAATATCAAAGATCTGAGCCGTGCGGTTTCAGAGAAGAAGATTTTTAAAGATTTTCCCTGTAAAGGCCTATGTAAAACCAAAGGCCCCCGGGACGGGGGCATTTCTGGCCCAAGGGCCATAATTTGAACAATCTTGGTAGAGGTCCACTAGATGAAGCTTCATACCAAATATCAAAGATCTGGGCCTTTCGGTTTCAGAGAAGAAGATTTTTTAAGATTTTCCCTGTATAAGCCTATGTAAAACCAAAGGCCCCCGGGGCGGGGGCATTTTTGGCCCTAGGGCTATAATTTGAAAATCTTCGTAGAGGCCCACTAGATGAAGCTTCACACCAAATATCAAAGATCTGAGCCTTGCGGTTTCAGAGAAGAAGATTTTTTTGGATATTCCCAGTATAAGCCTATGTAAAACCAAAGGCCCCCGGGGCGGGGGCATTTTTGGCCCCAGGGCTATAATTTGAACAACCTTGGTAGAGGTCCACTAGGTGAAGCTTCACATTCACAATATGTTTATGATGGATTAAGGAATTATTACTAATATGTGGATGGATATATTTTATAATCTTAATATATCAGTCTTTTGACTTAATTATTGCTGCAATTTATAATAAAATTCAGCATGTTGATGGTGTATTCATAAAATTCAGTGTATTTGGTGTTTCTTTCGTAATGAGCCCCAAAAGTATCTTTTCAAGAGTTATAAAGTGTTCAGTGAAAATAATTTAGTGAAATAAATTTTCATCTGTGGTTATCATAAGTTCAATGAATCTGGTGTTTCTTTAAAGTGTTATAAAGTGTTATGAAATGAAAAAATAGAAGGAAAATTTCAATAAAAAGTTTCATAGGAAAATAATTCAGTGGAATTAATTTCATCTGTGGTATTTGAAAATGTGTGATGTTTTCACCATAGGAATAGATAGATAGAAAACTTCAATGGAAAGGGAAAAAAATGTTTCATGTTAAATAATTTAGTGCAATAAATCTCATTTGTGGTATATGAAGGTATTGAGAAATTCAAATTAGTGATTAAAGGAGTAATAAAATTTAATGCCAATAAATGGAATAAATTTCTGCTTGCCTCAAAATAAATAAGTTTGAAAAATAAATAAATGAATAAACAAAATTCTGTGAAGTGAATATTTATTCAAATCTGGAATAATATTAGTTTGTTTTGTTTGAGTTGAGGTTTGGCATCCCCGTCAACTGAATTATATCAGTGAAAACAAATTATTGTTAATGCAAATCATTAAAGAATCTCTATTTTGTGTTCATAATAAGAATCTCTATTTTTAGTTCATATAATATATCAGATCGAAAATTTTAAGTGAAATTCTAAGAGATACGGAATAAAAATTTGCAAGTCGTGTCATCAGATCAGAATTTCTAGTATCTTAAAATCAGCTCGTAATGGCGTCGGAATCTTTCAGCAATAGTGGATCAAACTCAAGACAGGTCATTGGTGGCGATGCTTCTAACGATTCATTTTCAGGGATTTCTTCCTTTGAAGTGGATAAAACGGTTGCGGACAAGTTTGAGGGAGTTCTTTTCAATGTTTTGCCCTCTGGACAGAAAGTGAATATCCAGTTCTGTATTCCAGTGCTATTCAAGGACTTCATGGGACTATTAGAAAATGAATTTGAAAAGTCATCATGGGTCCTCAGTGATAAATTCTCTGTGACATCCCACATACAGGGTAGAAAAGTGACTATCAAAGTGTTTGAGTCAGAGAAGACGATTGAAATATCAGGACCAGGCCATAAGCTTTGGAAGGACATAGCCTTCAAGAGGATAGCCACTACTCTGTTCACTAGGTTCATGAGGAACTTAAGTGTTGACTCACAGATGAGTATAAATGCCTCAAAAGACCAGCCTGTGATGACCAGCACCCCTGTAGTGACCAGACCATGCTTAACATCTGTGCCTGTGGTACCTCCTATGGAGACTCCCAGACCTACAACATCACCTGTAGAGAGACAGATGTCAGCAATATTGGAGTCTCTGGCTTATCATTCTAAAATGATTAGCACCCTGCAGGAACAGCTGACTACCCTTACCAGTGAAGTGGTCAAGCTACAGGAGCAATCAACAGGCAGAAAGACCACCTATGAAGAAAAAACATCTGCTGCTGGAACTACTCTAAACAGGACAGTGTCTTTATCTTCGATTGAAAGTGACTCCTCCAGTGTTCAAATTGCGGAACCCAACCAGCATGTGAATAAAGACAGATGTCAACATAGATCTCAGAAAAAGAATCCTAAAGAAACCTGTCCTAAAAAGAATCAACATTCCAAACACCCTACTAAATCAACTACATCCAAAAAAACACTACTAATAGGGGATTCCATCATAAAGGGAATCAATGAAAGAGGACTTAAGAATCAGGTGCACTGTCATGGCATTTCTGGCGCTACAATTGATGTAATTTTAGACCAGATCACTCTATTTGATCTTCAAAATTTCGCAACAGTCATCATTTCAGTAGGAGGTAATGATGTTTCCAATGGGTCAAATATTGAATATGTTGAAGAAAAGTATGATCAACTTCTTCAGTATATCGCAAATGCAAATATCGAAATAAACATTGTATTGTGCACTGCTTGTCCTCGTCAAGACTGTAATGTGACAGACCTTAATGACATTATCAAGTGCCTTAGTGATGAACATGGTGCACAGCTAGTTGAAATGGTGAAAAACTTTTGTAGTTCTGAGGGACAACCAGTTCTCCGTTACTTTAGTAAGGACAAAATTCACTTATCAAGATCTGGAATCCGCCGATTGCTGGACAGTATGGAGAAAGTATGTGGTTCAGGTGCTCTTGTTGAGAACTTTGAACAGTGTGTTTATGGCGGATCACCTCATAAACAAGGTTCCCAACAACGTAAATTTCAGAGGCCGAGATTCCAACCAAATAGAAGAAACAGGAGAATACAGGTACATCATGGACAGACAAATCCAAACAACAAGAACCACCAGTCCTGCATTAAATGTGGAGAATCAAACCACTCAACATATGACTGCAAACATAAGGGACAGATAAAATGTCATTCTTGTGGTTTTCTAGGACACAAGCAATCCAGATGCCCTAATCATTAGGATAATGGCTATGATGCCTTGAATTTTGCGTCCCATAATCTCTTTTCATTATTACAAACAGTCTGTGATGAATGTAATGAACATCCCTGTGTTTGTTCTATTCCACTAAGTGAATCTTTTGAAACTGATACAGCTAAAATAACAAACAGTAACATAAACGAACCTCATACTAGGGAATTTCAGGACTCTTTCATTTTCAGGAATGACCCGAGTGACAATACAGTTATAAATGAACATGCCTCTAATGCTTATGATAAAGATACTGACATAGAAAATAATAGCTTATATAATGCATCTACTATATGATCTTCTTTATATTCATCTGTGCATGATAGTTCATCTCCCTTGTCAGCCCACAGCAGTTTAATAAATTTAGAATTGCGTGGAAGAGGTATGCGAATAGGTCACATAAATGTCAGAGGAATTCGTTCAGGTGAAAGAGTTGATCAATTAAAATTAATGTTGCATTCCAATGTCAATAATATAAGTATGCTAGGAGTGAGCGAAAGTAAACTTGGTAGTGATATACCTGACAGTTTTGTCCAAATTCAAAATTTTCAATGTTTTAGAAAAGACAAAATACAAGGATCTGGTGGATTACTTGCATATGTAAGAGATGATATTTCATGTATTCGTAGAAATGATTTAGAGTTTGATCACTTTGAAAGCATATGGCTAGAAATTTTTCAATAGTAAGTCATTCTTAATAGAGCATTTCTATAGAAACCCTCTTTCAACTATTACTTGGAATGAAGTATTTGATGAACAACTCGAAAAAGCTATTGCAGAAGAAAAAGAATTATTCATATTTGGAGATTTTAACCGTGACCTTTTAAATCCTCAGATTAAAAGTCATTGGCTTGACTATATGAATTCTAATGGACTGGCTCAGCATGTTACACATCCTACTCGTGTAGTGCCTAATGCAAGTGCAACTTTAATAGACCATATCTATTCAAATTTTTCATCCAGTATACAATATATTGATGTTCCTAAAATTGGATTAAGCGATCACTATCCAGTTTTCCTTACACGCAAAGTCAATTCACACATTCCAAAAGAAACACACCATGTAATCAAATATCGATCTTTCAAGAATTTTGATGAATCGAAATTTAATGCAGATCTTGAATCAGTTCCTTGGGATGTTATCAAGGTTTTCGATGATGTTGATGATGCTTTAGATTGCTGGTATTCCTTGTTCACCAAAGTAGTGGATAAACATGTCCCCTTGAAACAACACAGAGTAAAAAATATCAATCAACCAAGATGGCTGACACCTGAAATTATTGATAGTATTAAAACAAGAGATCGATTTAAATCACTTGGTAATATGGATCAATATAAGAAATGGAGAAACAAGGTAGTCAGTCAGATAAGAAGGTCTAAAAAGTCACACTATGAAAATCTTGTTGAAGAAGGCAAAAATAATCCCTCAACAATTTGGAAAATTTTCAATGAACTTGGTGCAGGCAAACAAAAATCTGACTCGGCAAACAATGTAAATTCAATTAAAGTAGGCAATCTTGAAAATGATGAAGCTCTTGACATTGCCAATGCCTTTAATGACTTTTTTGTAAACATAGCAGAAAACATTAAGGAGCCTATGATTACCCCAAATCATGACAAGCTTCGGAATTTCTGTAATGAAAGAATTCCGGAGAATGTTGCATTTGACATGCCTCCATTAAGCTCTGAAAAGGTAATAAAATCATTGAAAAACTAGATATAAATAAATCCACTGGGTTAGATGAAATAGGTCCTAGACTCTTAAAAATGTCATCTTCAGTCATCGCAGAAAGTTTGACTCATATTTTCAATCTAAGCATTAAAACTAGTTCCTTTCCAGAGAAATGGAAAGAAGCTAAAGTCAAACCACTACATAAGGGTGGCGCATCAAATGACCTCAATAATTTTCGACCAATTTCAATTTTGCCTGTCCTTTCCAAAGTGTTTGAAAAACATGCTCATGAATCCTTAGTTACTTTCCTGGATAAATACAAAGTGCTACATACGACTCAATCAGGGTTCAGACAAAATCATTCCTGTGAGACTGCCCTTATTCATATGGTAGAAAAATGGCTAAAAGCTTTAGATAAGGGTGATCTGATTGGTATTATCTTGGTCGATTTCCGTAAAGCCTTTGATCTTGTGGATCACAATATTCTACTCGAAAAAATGGAACTTCATAAACTAGGTCAGAACTCTTTAAAATGGTTTCGATCATACCTGTCGGGCAGGAAACAAAAAGTTTCTTTTAAAACTACCCAATCTGATTACGGCAGTGTTAAGTATGGTGTGCCTCAAGGCTCTATCTTAGGACCCCTTTTATTTCTTCTCTTCATAAATGACCTTCCACTCCATTCTAATGTAATGACAGATCTTTATGCCGATGATGCTACTCTTTATGATATGAGTGCATCAAAAGAAGAAATTGAAAGAAAACTGCAGACTGCAATTTTAGACTTGGACAATTGGTGTAAGCAAAATGGAATGGTAATCAATATAGACAAGACAAAAGCAATGTTAATCACTACCCGCCAAAAGAGAAGTAGGATAGACAGTAATTTACAAATATATTTAAATAACATTCAGCTGTCAACAGTTTCCAATGAAAAAGTATTAGGTGTGGTAATTGACAGTAATCTTTCTTGGGCTGAACATGTAAGAAGAGTGGCTAAGAAAATGTCCACAAACATTTGGCTGATGTCAAAAATCAAGTATTATCTGTCTTTAGAACACAGGTTGATTTTCTACAAAAGTTACATTCAGCCACACCTCGACTATGCCAATATCGTGTGGGGAAACACAACTAAAAATAATCTGATGCAGATTGAAAAGCTCCAAAAAAGAGCTTGCAGGGTAATTCTTGATTTTAATGTCAATGATGTATACCAGTCTTTGAATGATTTGAAAATAATGACAATATCAGAGAGAGTATTTTTTAGAAAAGCTAAATTCATGTTTAAAATTTCAAATGAATTAACTCCTGAGTACATATATGAAATGTTTTCCAGAAGACAGCATACTACTGATGGAGGTGGCGAGTCCATGATGCTGCGCTCTATGGCAGCACAGAACTTTATGCTGCCCAAGCCACACAAAGAATTATATAAAGGGAGCTTGGCATTTTCAGGCCCAATTATATGGAACTGTCTCCCATATAGTGTAAAGAGTGCACCTTCTGTGGAATCGTTCCACAATAGGTGTTTAAAATGGATAAAAAGCTAAGTTTTTGCGTGTGCGCATATTTGTATGTGTGTTTGTGTGTGCAAGTCATTATTTTGTATACATGTATATATCTTTTTGCCTCATCTCTATGTCTTTTGTTGAGTATGTGAAAGAACATTTGCAGTTTCTTTCCTTGTATATAAGTATTACATGGAATTGATCTGGAATGTCTGTGGGGACAGGCACCTTCTTATCATGTGTTTGTTATACTCAGCCAGGCGATATTTATATTATTCTTTTTATTTATCTCTCTTTTTTTTTTCCTTCTTCATCTTCTTTCCTAAATTGTCAATAATTACTAAAATTCACCTCCTGTATAACAAAAATTGATGGAAGATGGAAAACAAACTCTATGATTTTTGCCTTTATGATTTTTTAGAATTTGGCTGAGTTCAATACTTGTACATGGTGGGAAGGTTGTTGGTCCTTTTGGTCATTTTGTATCATCAATCCATGTAGTATTGTCTTTGATTTTTTTTTTATTTTTCATATTTGCCCAAAGTATTTGGACACCTTAGCTCGTTACCATAATTATTCCAAAACTTGAACAGGTATGGTTTACTACCTAACATTGTGCCTGTGGGTGGCTAGACGACTGGCAAACAGTGTAGACCCTGAAGAGATGCTGAACTCTGACATCTTGTCTGGGTTTGCACTGTTTGCTCTCGCCTGTGTGTCTGGGTGCTTGCAGTAAATATGGAACTTTGTTCGTTGTAAAATTTGTAAATAATTTGAGGGCCGCAAGGGAGATTAGTTATTGTTCTAATTGTGTTACCCTCTTGAAATAAAGACTTTATTATTATTATTATTATTATTAAATATCAAAGACCTTGGCCTTGTGGTTTCAGAGAAGAAGATTTTTAAAGATTTTCCCTATATAAGCCTATGTAAACCCAAAGGCCCCCGGGGCGGGGGGGATTTTTTGCCCCAGGGCTATAATTTGAACAATCTTCGCAGAGGTCCACTAGATGAAGCTTCACACCAAATATCAAAGATCTGAGCCTTGCGGTTTCAGAGAAGAAGATTTTTAAAGGTTTTCCCTGTTTAAGCCTATGTAAAAACAAAGGCCCCCCGGGCGGGGGCATTTTTGGCCCTAGGTCTATAATTTGAACAATCTTGGTAGAGGTCCACTTGGTGAAGCTTCACACCAAATATCAAAGAACTGGGCCTTGTGGTTTCAGAGAAGAAGGTTTTTAAAGATTTTCCCTATATAAGCCTATGTAAACCCAAAGACCCCCGGGGCTGGGGCATTTCTGGCCCTAGGGCTATAATTTGAACAATCTTGGTAGAGGTCCACTAGGTGAAGCTTCACACCAAATATCAAAGACTTGGGCCTTGTGGTTTCAGAGAAGAAGATTTTTAAAGATTTTCCCTATATGGGCCTATGTAAACCCAAAGGCCCCGGGGCAGGGGCATTTCTGGCCCAAGGGCCATAATTTGAACAATCTTGGTAGAGGTCCACTAGATGAAGCTTCATACCATATATTGAAGACCTGTGCCTTTCAGTTTCAGAGAAGAAGATTTTTAAAGATTTTCCCTATATATAAGCCTATGTAAACCCAAAGGCCCCCGGGGCGGGGGCATTTCTGGCCCTAGGGCTATAATTTGAACAATCTTGGTAGAGGTCCACTAGGTGAAGCTTCACACCAAATATCAAAGACCTGGGCCTTGTGGTTTCAGAGAAGAAGATTTTTAAAGATTTTCCCTATATGGGCCTATGTAAACCCAAAGGCCCCGGGGCAGGGACATTTCTGGCCCAAGGGCCATAATTTGAACAATCTTGGTAGAGGTCCACTAGATGAAGCTTCATACCAAATATAGAAGACCTGTGCCTTTCGGTTTCAGAGAAGAAGATTTTTTAAGTTTTCATTTTAAAAATCTATTTTTAGCACCTGTGACCTAGATGTGCAATGGACCAGAACCATTTGAACAATTTTGAAAGGGGACCACCTAAGGATCATTCCTGTGAAGTTTGGGCAAAATCCGATCAGTGGTTTAGGAGGAGATAATGTTTGAAGAAAAAGTTTACGGACGCACGGATGCATGCACGGACGGACGCACGACGGACGACGGACAAAAAGTGATCCCAAAAGCTCACCTTGTCACTACGTGACAGGTGAGCTAAAAAAAAAACCAGCATGCAGTTTTAACTTATTGAATTTTTTTGTTCAGAAAATCAGTCTAGACTTTTTATGTGAATTGCCTGCTAGCAGCCGATTACAAAGTCAAGGCTGATTTACTCCGAAAAAAAAAAAAAAATAAATAAAGATAAAGGCCATCTCTGGTGCTCGTAAATCTCAACCTGCTCCTCGAGAGCCTAGGAATAGAAGATGTAAAACGGAAATATAATACAGACAAACTGGTCTTAACCCTTAAGATGCCAATCACAAATTGGGCGACAGGGCTTGAGATGTCCTTTCATCTCAATGTCGGGTAAAAGTCCCACAAAATTGGAAGCAACGTCCCCAAAATGACCTATACAGTGTTGACGGGGACGTTAAGCCTCAAATCAACCAACCAAAGCCAATCACAAAACTGCTATCCACTTTGTTGTCAGCTGGTTCATCCTTATGGTACTCGTGTGCCGCTGGTTTCAGCTCTGCATGGAAGCATCATGCAGCCCATCTATTTTTTCAAGCCCCGATGGTCATCAGGGCTTGAAGAAATAGATTGGGCTGCATGATGCTTTCACGCAGAGCTGAAACTGACCACACATACTGGTAAACCCCTTAGAAGTTCTAAGCCTGCCCAGGTAATGTGGTGTGAGTCCATGCATATAAACCCCATTGGTTTCATTGGGAGGCAGGGCTTGAGATGTCATTTCATCTCAATGTCGGGTAAAAGTCCCACAAAATTGGAAGCAACACCTCCAAAATGACCTATACAGTGTTGACGAGGACATTAAACCTCAAATCAAACAAACAAACAAGCCCCAATGGACTGGGGCCATCTGGTTACTTTAAAAGTCAAAGTTGAAAACAGTGTGGAACATGATCAGACTGCTCACTGTTTGCCTGTATTCAAAAATATTATTGAAAAGTTGGTAAGAAGATGCAGCAGATAACATAAACAGACAACATTTTCAGATGCAGTTATTCATGGTGACTTAAAGGTTAGATGACACATCTATACTAAAAAGATGGTCCATCATGTGAACAAGTCCGTGAAATAAAGACCCCCCTAAACCCCACTTTATATAGAGAAAACTGGGGTTTACGGGGGTAAACATTATTTTCCTTATTTCTGCTCCAATACATAGGTTGTGGGTACTCGTTAGAACCGCCTCAACGAGCACCCAAAACCTATGTTTGGAGTAATAAATAAGAACAAGAGGGCCATGATGGCCCTGGATCGCTCACCTGATCCATAGAGTAACAAGTTGGTCCCGTGGAGGGCCATTATTGACCCCAGGGCTATAATGTGCATAATGTTGAAGGAGGTCTAAAAAGGTGAAGCTTCATACCAAATATATACAAAGGCTATAATTTGAACAATCTTGGCAAAGGTCCACTAGATGGAGCTACAAACAAAATATCGAAGACCTGGGCCTTGCGGTTTCAGAGAAGAAGATTTTTTAAAGCTATTCCCTACATAAGCCTGTGTAAACCAAATGGCCCCTGGGCAGGGGCATTTTTGGCCTCAGGGCTATAATTTAAACAATCTTGATAGAGAGAGGTCCACTAGATGAAGCTTCACACCAAATATCAAAGACCTGGGCCTTGCTGTTTCAGAGAAGAAGATTTTCAAAGATTATCTCTATATAAATGTATGTAAAACCAAAGGGCCCCAGGGCAGGGGCATTTGTGGCCCAGGGGCTATAATGTAAACAATCTTGGTAGAGGTCCACTAGATGAAGCTCCATACCAAATATCAAAGACATGGGCCTTGCGGTTTCGGAGAAAAAGATTTTTAAACATTTCCCTATGTAAGTCTATGTAAAACCAAAGGGTCTTGGGGCAGAGAGGGGGTGCATTTTTGGCCCAAGGGCTATAATTTGAACAATCTTGGTAGAGGTCCACTAGGTAAAGCTTCATACCAAATATCAAAGACCTGATCCTTGTGGTTTCAGAGAAGAAGATTTTTAAAGATTTTCCCTATATAAGCCTATGTAAAACCAAAGGCCCCCGGGGCGGGGGCATTTTTCGCCCCAAGGCTATAATTTGAACAATCTTAGTAGACGTCCACCAGTTAAGGCTTCACACCAAATATTAAAGACGTGGGCCTTGTGGTTTCAGAGAAGAAGATTTTTTAATGATTTTCCCTATATAAGCCTATGTAAAACCATAGGCCCCCGGGCGGGGGCATTTTGGCCCCCAGGGCTATAATTTGAACAATCTTGGTAGAGGTCCACTAGATGATGCTTCACACCAAATATCAAAGATCTGGGCCTTGCAGTTTCAGAGAAGAAGATTTTTAAATATTTTCCCTGTATAAGCCTATGTAAAACCAAAGGCCCCCGGGGCGGGGGGATTTTTGGCCCAAAGGCTATTATTTGAACAATCTTAGTAGAGGTCCACCAGGTAAAGCTTCACACCAAATAATAAAGACCTGGGCCTTGTGGTTTCAGAGAAGAAGATTTTTAATTATTTTCCCTATATAAGCCTATGTAAAACCAAAGGCCCCCGGGCGGGGGCATTTTGGCCCCCAGGGCTATAATTTGACCAATCTTGGTAGAGGTCCACTAGATGAAGCTTCACACCAAATATCAAAGATCTGGGTCTTGCGGTTTCAGAGAAGAAGATTTTTAAAGATTTTCCCTGTATAAGCCTATGTAAAACCAAAGGCCCTCGGGGCGGGGGCATTTTTGGTCCCAAGGCTATAATTTGAACAATCTTAGTAGAGGTCCACCAGGTAAAGCTTCACACCAAATATTAAAAACCTGGGCCTTGTTGTTTCAGAGAAGATTTTTTAATGTTTTCCCTATATAAGCCTATGTAAAACCAAAGGCCCCCGCGGCGGGGGCATTTTGGCCCCCAGGGCTATAATTTGAACAATCTTGGTAGAGGTCCACTAGATGAAGCTTCATACCAAATATCGAAGACCTGGGCCTTGCGGTTTCAGAGAAGAAGATTTTTTAAGTTTTCGTTTAAAAAATCTAATTTTAGCTCCTGTGACCTAGATGTGCAATAGACCGGAACCATTTGAACAACTTTGAAAGGGGACCACCTAAGGATCATTCCTGTGAAGTTTGGTCAAAATCCGGTCAGTGGTTTAGGAGGAGATGTCATTTGAAGAAAAAGTTTACGCACACACGCACGCACGCACACACGCACGACGGACAAAAAGTGATCACAAAAGCTCACCTCGTCACTACGTGACAGGTGAGCTAAAAATATCACAAATTTTCATCAGAAAAATTGCTTTTTTTTTAGGTTTGAAAAATGCACTATAACACGGATGTGTTGCCGTAATGATTTTCTGTAAAATCTATACACATGTACAATCTTTATAATCTATACCTTTTTGGGGTTCTTAAACAGTGGTATATTCTGAAACCTATAATGTGAGGGTTTTGAGTATTTGTTTCTTGTTTGTTTTTATTGGAGTTAAACAGCCCAGTCAACATTATTTTAGGTCATTTTGAGCCGGTCAGTTTACCTATCCACACTTTTCCTGGGCAGGCTTATAAGTAAGCGGTTAACCAGTACCGTGCACAATCGTTTGCCAGAAACTGACAACTGCCCTTCTTGAATCAGCGGAAGGGAGAGAATGACCGTAGAAAAGATTTCATGATCAATCTCCACGAAAGAATGTTGCCGAAAGGAGGTAGGTATCGAACCCGCGTCCTCCTGATCACCAGTCAGACGCGCATCCGACTGAGCCATAGAGGCCGGCTTGAGTATTTGTTTCTGTAAACTGCATCTGAAACTGTCATCTGTTTGTGCCGTCTGCTGCATCTTCTTGCAAAATTTTCAAACATTTTTGAATACAGGCAAATAGAT
Source organism: Lucinisca nassula (assembly GCA_963580285.1). Lineage (NCBI taxonomy): Eukaryota > Metazoa > Mollusca > Bivalvia > Lucinida > Lucinidae > Lucinisca > Lucinisca nassula. The sequence goes on along the minus strand of OY757020.1, from coordinate 86,526,813 downwards.
TGGGCCCTGATCAGACTGGTCTAATCAGGGTCCAAACTGTTTGCAACAATGACTGAAAAAGCAACCAGCAGATGACAAAGCAGACGACAATTGCTGTGACTGACAGCTACTGCAGCACATCTACACTAAGAAGCAGTCTAATCAGGGTCCACAGTGTTTGTAACAATAACATTTAAAGCAACCAGCAGACGATAAAGCAGACGACAATTGCCATGATTGGCATCTTATGATCTACACTGTGAACAGGATACACACACTGCTGTATATAACTTCAATAACTCTAGAATCGCTTAAATAAAATGCAAAAACTAGAAACTAATCGTTATACCTGTGGACACAAAAGCGTTCAAACTCCTATGAAATAACTTTCAATGAATCTCTTTGCATCAAGTTAGTTTGACAAGCAAATGTCATTCATCAAAGAATTCTAAAACTAGATCAAGCCATTGATTGGTCTCATTTTGGAAAACAATATCTGATTGACATTTGAGATGTATTTTGATTGGACAGTGCAGGAGTCAGCAATGAAATGTACACCACCTTGTGTTTTGAATTTATTTCTGTTGATAGGATGTTAGGATATATTGAATGATGTTTCAAGTCAGAATGAAATGAAGCTCATCAAAGTTTGAACGCTTTTGTGTCCACAGGTGTAGAATATTGTCAAACACTTCAAGACATTCAAGCACTTCTGAAAATTCTACACCAGAAGACAATCTATAATTTTTTTCATCTTATTTTTTAAGAAATAATAAAAGCATGACATTTCATGTAATTTCTCTTTCCAGCAGACGATACACAGCTAAGTCTTATTTTCCCGAAAAAAAATTTTGGAAAAACCGAATGATTTGAAAATTTCGTCTGCTCATCATGATTAATGCTTGAAGTGTCAACTGGATTCACACATATCTTTGTTGTTCACAGAATGCTATATGGGCTCTGTTTGGAGTCTAACAGAACCGAAATTACTCAAAATATCGGACCACCTTAAACATGTCGTTCAAATATTTGTAAGCCTGAATAAATAGATTTTTCTATGGAAACCATACTGGAAAACTAGCAAATAATGTAGACCCAGATCAGACTGCTCCTGAAGGAGCAGTCTGATCTGGGTCTACACCGTTTGCACAGACAATGTCCAAATATTTGGGGTAATCATACCATTTCGTATTCTAATTCTTGAAAATCTTGAAGTAGATTTTCAATAATGTCTACTGCAGCAGCTATTGAAACATTAACTTAATTTGCTCAGACTCTTAAATAACGGTGCAATTAGCAATTCTGTCGTAATAGACTTGGATGTTGCTTCATTTACGCTTTTAAAATCGATAGGAATCTGGCATTCAGTGGGAAGATTTTTCTGCCATATATATTTTTGAAGTTCTTGATCAAGCTTAAACTTTGATTTATATGACATTGTACTTTGAATGCATACACAGAAAGATCAAACAAATTTGCTGTACTAAGTATACAGCCCTTAGACATTTCATTTGAGTGTGTGTGTGAATTCGGGTTTAATGTTGCTTTCAACAATTTTTCAGTCATATCACGACGGTGTCTGGTTGTGACAGGGAGCTCAATGCTCACTTTTATAGTGCTGCCTCACTTAAGTATCATGTCCCAGACACATTACATGATACCACACCCAGTCACATTATCCTGACACTGGGTCAACCAGTCCTAGCTCTACCCCGTAAATCTGAGTGCCAATGGAGGAGCAGCTAGTACCATTCTTAAGGACTTTGGTATGTCGCGGCCCAGGATCGAGCCCGTGACCTCCCGTTCCCATGAGCGGACACTCTACCAACTGAGCTATCGGGGCCGGTACATTTCATTTGAATCATAAAAATTCTGAAAGATCCAGTTATTTTACCCTTTTTGCCATGGTAACTGCACAGTGCATTTAACAAGAGGCCCTTGATGGACCGGAACTGCTCACCTGAGACATGAATGAACTTGACCCAGATATCACCAAGACAAATATTCTAGTAAAGTTTCATGAAGATTGAAGCAAAACTGTTGTCTCCATTTAAAAGTATAGTAAAATTCCTATATTAAGACCAACTTTGGGACTGTTCAAAAGTGGTCTTAAAGACCACTTTTGAACAGTCCCAAGGGTGGTCTCTAATTGGGAGACACTGGGTGTGGAAGACAAAGAAAGAAAAACTGAAACCATTTCAATAAGCTTTTAAAATCAGATTTAGTCTTAATATTAGGTGGTCTTAATAGTGGGATTTTAGTGTAATTTGATCTAGTGACCTAGTTTTTGATCTAATATGACCCATATTCGAACTTGAACAAGATATCATCAAGAAAAACATTCTGGTATAGTTTCATTAAAACTGGGCTTCAATGAGTGATCAAGGTTTTAAAGAGATTTGACCAAGTGACCTAGTTTTTGATCCAACATGACCCAATATCATCAAGCCAAAAATTCTGGTTAGTTTCATGAGTGAGTGAGTGTTTGAGCTTTACGTCCCACCAACAGCTAAGGTCATACAGAGACGGGACCTCGGTTTAAAAACTCATCCGAAAGTCTGGAGAAGCCCGGGATCAATCCTGCGATCCCTGGTTTACAAGGCGAGTAGCGTTACCACTGTACCACTGAGGCTTCTAGGTTAGTTTCATGAAAATTAAAGCTAAACTGTGGCCTTTTAGAGGGAGAATTAGATTTGAAAGCAATCAGACCTTGTGACCTTTTTTTTTTTTTTTTTTATCCAACATGACCTATATTCAAAGTTGACCATGACAGCATCAAGTCATATTTTCTGGGGCCATAGTTTTAACCATTATCCCACTAAATAATCTAGCCACACCCATTTCTGAATTTGAACAAATCTGAGTACTTGATTTTGCTTTGTTTGATTTGAGGTTTAACATCCCTGTCAACACTGTATAGGTCAGTTTGGAGAGATTGCTTCCAATTTTGTGTGACATTTACCCAACACTGAGATGAAATGACATCTCAAGCCCATGAAACCTATAGGGCTTATAAGCATGGACGGGCTGACTCGCACCGCTTTGCCTGGGCAGACTTGATTGGTGGAGTAAGTTAATTGTATCGATTCCTGATCTTTGTTTTACTTCTACTTTAGATTCTCTAAGCAGTTTACCAGTACTCGTGTGCAGTTGGTTTCAGCTCTGCGTGGAAGCATTGTGCAGCCTTTCTATTTCTTCAAGCCCCCAATGGGTGGGGGCCATCAGAATATTTGATGCAACATTATGATAACACACACGTGTGACATAGTGCATTTTTTCACATCTCCAAAATGGCTATTTTTCTGATGAAAACTTGAGATATTTTTCTTATTTATACTGTGTAGGTTGTGGGTGCTCATTAGAGCCGCCTCATTGAGGCGGCTCTAATGAGTACCCACAACCTATGTCTTGGAGCAGAAATAAGAAAAATAATGCATACCCTCATACATCCTAGTTTTCTCTATATAAAGTGGGATGTAGAGGGTGTTAACCCTTATCCTGCTGCATAAATCAATTAAGCCACTCCCACTGCTGATTATCAACCAATCAAATTACTTGATATAATGTATTTGTTCAATTCATAAACTGCATGACAAACTGTGTAGATCCTGATCAGATGGCTTCTTCAGAAGCCATCTGATCTGGATCTATACTTTTTGAAAAGGTAGGGGTTGTTGTGAACAGCGGATAAGGGTTAATATCACGGACTTGTCCATGTGATGATTTACTTCTGCAAATTCACAAACTGTCCGTCAAACTGTGTACATCCTGATCAGATGGGGTGGTAGATTTCAGTGGGATAAGGGTTAAAAAATATTTCATGATCTATCACCAAGGAAGACTGTTAGGAGTTGCGAAACAAGATCATTAAATGGTGCATTAAATTACATAATATTTCTGCAACAATTAAATGTAAAATAAACTTCAGGAAATCCTGACAATATTCTACATGAATGCACTTTCTGCATGACTGCTAATGAAAAATCGAAGTTAAATGAACAGTTTGAACTCTTTTTCAATACAGAAAAATACAACAGCATATTTTTCTTTCTAAACAGCGAAAATCAAAATATTTGCTCTGTCATAACAGTTCATCACTTCAGAATCAACACTACAATCTAAGTAGTTTTGATGGGGATGTAAAACCCCAAGACACAAAATACATTTTGATGAGTTTAATAAATTACACATGAAATGACGATAGGTGTTTGTTTGATTTGGGGTTTAACATCCCCGTCAACACTGTATAGGTCATTTTGGAGACGTTTCTTCCAATTATGTGGGACTTTTACCTGGCATTGAAATGACATCTCAAGCCCTGTCGCCCAATGAAACCAATAGGGTTTATAAGCATGGACGGTCTGTCTTGCACCGCTTTGCCTGGACAGGCTTAGATCCTCCAAGCAGGTTACCGGTTCACGTGTGCGGTCGGTTTCAGTTCTGCGTGGAAGCATTGTGCAACCCATTTATTTCTTCAAGCCCCGATGGGCAGGGGCATTGACCATGGATGTAGAATTCTGTTTATCATATAACAATTATAAATTGGATTTTATCGTCGAAGAACTAATAAAGCAAACATACACTGTCGTTACACGTGTGGTCATATGATTTTTTTAATGACATGACGTTATCCACTAAATAACAGCAATGTTATATAAATGTATTTTCATCTCCCTTGTTAAAAGTGGAACACTCTTAACGGGGAAAGAATTTGCTCATTTAAGGGGAGGCAACTCTTGCAAAAATATTTTTATCTCCCATGTCAATAGAGGTCAACTCTTAAAGGAGAGAATTTACTCCTGAGGAGCAATTCTTTCCTTTAAGAGTTAACCTCTTATTCCGTGGGACAGAGTTTATAGAAAAGTGAACAGGAGGTCAAAAAAGTTGTCTCCCTTTGAAAAATGGCGGAAAAATGTTCCCCTTCCCATTAAGAACAGACAATTTATTAAGAGAATTCCTTGGAGTTGTCTCCCCTTTGAAAATGACAGAAACAAGAGGCCCATGGGCCACTACGCTCACCAGAGGTCATGTGGTTTATACCATATACAGGCAAGGTGCCCATCTTGGTCATGTGACAATACCATGAATAATGTTTAATTGCCTCACCCCCATAGAGGCTTTTCATGTAATTTGGTTTCAATCAGCACAGCTCGTTTACTGGAGAAGAAGATAAAATACTGAATCAGAGCCATCCAAGACAAAGGTCAGTAATGACCTTGACCTTTGGAATTGATAAACTTCCATTCATCTAACTGCAAATATCATTTTTGATGTCACAGCCTACCAGGCAATCAGAAATATCCACTACTTTGCCATTTTTCCATACAAATGTCTAAGTGACCAAATTTGACCTTGACATAAAACCGGTCAAGGTCAACCAAAGGTCATCATTTGAACAAACTTGGTAGGGCCAGAGTCCCTGATGCTGCATACCAAGTTTCAAGATCATCGGCCATTCGGTCCTTGAGAAGAAGATTTTTAAAGGCTTTACCATATATGGGCAAGGCGGCCCATATTGGTCATGTGACCCAGTCCTCACGAACAAATTTTCGTTCCCTCGTTCCATAGAGGCTCAACATGTAATTTGGTTTCAACTGGCCAAGTACTAGTAGTTTAAGTGAAGAAGAAGATAAAAATACTGAATCTGAGGCATCCTGGACAAAGGTTGGTAAATGACCTTGACCTTTGGAACTGATAAACTCCCATTCAGCTAAAGGTAAATACCATTTCTGATGCCACTAGCTAAAATACAATCAGAAAAATCCACTGTTTTGCCATTTTTCCATACAAATGTCTAAGTGACCAAATTTGACCTTGACGTAAAACAGGTCAAGGTCAACCTAAGGTCATCATTTGAACAAACTTGGCAGGGCCCGAGTTTCTGATGCTGTATACCAAGTTTCAAGATCATTGGCCATTCAGTTCTTGAGAAGAAGATTTTTAAACGTTTTTACCATATATGGGCATGGCTTCCATACTGGTCACGTGACCCAGTCCTCACAAACAAACTTTCGTTCCATCATTCCATAGAGGCTCCTCATGTAATTTGGTTTCAATTGGCTCAGTAGTTTAAGTGAAGAGGAAGATAAAAATACTGAATCTGAGGCGTCCTGGACAAAGGTTGGTAAATGACCTTGACCTTTGGAACTGATAAACTTCCATTCAGCTAAAGGTAAATACCATTTCTGATGCCACTAGCTAAAATACAATCAGAAAAATCCACTGTTTTTCCATACAAACGTCTAAGTAACCAAATTTGACCTTGACGTAAAACAGGTCAAGGTCAACCTAAGGTCATCATTTGAACAAACTTGGTAGGGCCAGAGTCCCTGATGCTGTATACCAAGTTTCAAGATCCATATATGGGCATGGCTTCCATACTGGTCATGTGACAAACTTTCGTTCCATCATTCCATTGAGGCTCCTCATGTAATTTGGTTTCAATTGGCCCAGTAGTTTAAGTGAAGAGGAAGATAAAAATACTGAATCTGAGGCGTCCTGGACAAAGGTCGGTAAATGACCTTGACCTTTGAAACTGATAAACTTCCATTCAGCTGATTGCAAATACCATTTCTGATGGCACTAGCTAACACACAGTCAGAAAAATCCACAGTTTTGCCATTTTTCCATACAAATGTCTAAGTGACCAAATTTGACCTTGACATAAAACAGGTCAAGGTCAACCAAAGGTCATCATTTGAACAAACTTGGTAGGGCCCCCGAGTCCCTGATGCTGCATACCAAGTTTCAAGATCATCGGCTGTTCGGTTCTTGAGAAGAAGATTTTTAAAGGTTTTTACCATATATGGGCATGGTGGTCATATTGGTCATGTGACCCAGTCCTCCCGAACAAACTTTCGTTCCCCCTTCCCATAGAGGCTCCACATGTAATTTGGTTTCAATTGGCCAAGTAGTTTCAGAGGAGATGTTGTTTGAAAATGTTGACGACGCAGACGCAGACGACGACAACGACGGACCAATGCCTATACTATAAGCTCCCCCGGAGCCTTCGGCTCTGGTGAGGTAAAAATATTAGGGGCCAGTTGTTCATAACTAACAATGTCATTAGTTAACATAACGATGTTGATAATTAACATCATATTGTTAAAACTTGCTTATATTTTTGCAGAATTACAGCAAGTCCTCAAGATGTCCGATTTTTTAGGATTATTACGGTATGCTTTTTTCGGCAGGCTTGTTCACAAGGGTTTAACCAGTTCTGTACCAATCTTTTACCTGAAACACTGACAACTCCCCTTCTTGAATCAGCTGGAGGGAGAAAACGAGTGTAGAAAATTTTTCATGGTCGATCTTCACAAAAGAATACTGGCGGATCTGATGAAGATCAAACCCGCATCCTCCCGTTCCCCAGTCAGCTGCACATCCATCTGAGCCAGCTAAGGCTGGTCAAGCCATATGTAATCATAGTTCAGTAATAAAACCATCCTTCTTTTCTTATTTCAGCAATAAATACAGGATTTTGGGATTTAAGCCCCATTTACTAATCAAATGTTATTGTATTTTCCGAGATACTGCAAGATCCAATGTAACTAAATCTCCGTAAGCCAAGTGATATTGAAACTACCGTATCCACTTTGAGCTCCGACGCAAAGAAAAGCCAATCTTCTTTTTTCTTTTTTGGTTTTGGTTTTATGGCCCTTTCAAGATTATTTTGATCATTAATCAGAGGTAGGCGAAAGCTGGAGTAACCGGACAAAAACCACCTAACCTTCCATAGCAGAAATTGGCGTCTCCCATCTTCTGGTTTTGTGACAAGGTTACACGCAACAGCCTGCTCAGTGACACAAACTAGCACGAGTCTTGAAATTCTAGATATTAGATATAGAAACTACAGGTATTGTAGAGTGTGTGTGCTATAAGTTTTACCTCCCACCAACAGCTATATGGTCATATGGAGATGGGACCTCAGTTTAAAGACTCATCCAAAAGTCTGGAGAAGCCTGGAATCAAACCCAGGACTCCTGGTTTACGAGGAGAGTAGCTTGACCACTACACCATGGAGGCGTCTAGAATCATAGAATCCAGCTGCTAACACAAAGGTGCAGATCAGACGGCGCGTATTCAGCATCTTTGTTGTTCGCAAATGACACAAAAAAAAATTCTCACAACGCAACACAATTATAGATTTGTTTGATTTGTGGTTTAACGTCCCCATCAACACTGTATAGGTCATTTTGGAGATGTTGCTTCCAATATTGTGGGACTTTTACCTGACACTGAGATGAGATGACATCCCGATCCCTGCCGCCCAATGATACCGATAGGGTTTATATGCATGGACGGTCCAACTCGCACCACTTTGCCTGGGCAGGCTTCGACCTTCTAAGTGGTTTACCAGTACTCATGTGTGGTCAGTTTCAGCTCTGCGTGGAAGCATCATGCAGCCCAATCTATTTCTCCAAGCCCCAAAGGGATGGTACCTCAATTTAAAGATTCATCCAAAAGTCTGGAGAAGCCTGGAGTCAGACCCAAGACTCGAAACCCAGAATCAGACCCAAGTCTCCTGGTTCATGAGGCGAGTAGTTTAACCACTATACCACGAAGGCTTCTGGCGGTATTGAAGAATCCGAGCAGCGAACACAAAGATGCTGATCAGACTGCGCATATGCGCAGTTCGATCGGCATCTTTGTTGTTCGCAAAATGACAAAAAACTTTTCTCATGACGCGACACATTTATAGATTTAAAATCTGAGAGCAGATCGGTAATATATCAAGACAAACGGTGGTTTAAGACGATTATCCTGTCAAAATGTCAGAATCAAAATGAAAATTCTGGCATCATTATTGTTCAATGTCAATGCAAATTTCATTATGCATACTTATCTAATATGCCTAATAATCAATACCGAAATAAAAAAAAAAAAAAAAAAAAAAAAAAATGAGCCATCGGCTACAGAGATTTCATTTAAATATTTTTTTTTGTATGTTTGAATTGAGGTTTTACATCCTTGTCAACACTTTTCAGGTCATTTTGGAGATGTTACTTCCAATTTTGTGGGACTTTTTCCCTGACAATGAGATGAAATGACATCTCAAGCCAAAAAGGTTTATATGTAGAGAAGGTCTGACTCGCATCATTTTACCTGGGCAGGCTTAGACCCTCCAAGTGGTTTACTACAAACTCATGCGTGGTCAGTTTCAGCTTGCATCGTGCAGTTTAATCTATTTCTCCAACTCCAAAAAGATTCGTTTTAAAGTTAAAGATCTTGTTAAGTGAAGGGGGAGAAGCCTCCGTGGTCGAGTGGTTACGCTACTCGCCTTGTAAACCAGGGGTCGCAGGTTCGATCCCGGGCTTCTCCAGACTTTCGGATGAGTCTTTAAACCGAGGTCCCGTCTCCGTATGACCTTAGCTGTTGGTGGGACGTAAAACTGAAACACTCAACTCAAGTGAAGAGGAACCATTTAACCCATTTGGTACCGGAAACCCAAAAACGGGTACCAAGGCAAACAGTGCAGGCCCAGATCAGATGCCGCAGAATGCGGTGTCTGATCAGGGCCTACACTGTTTACCAAAAAGTTCAGCCAATTTCCAAGTAAATTTTGAAGAAAACACAGCCTGACACCCCTAAATTTAGAAATGAACTCCTACTATATATGAGGAAGATATATATAAGGAGGAAGATTCCATTTGGTACAAAAAGGGTTAAGCAATTCTGGTACAGGGCCATGAAAGGAACATTTCTGTAAAATATTGTGAAATAAAGTTACTGGATTGAGAATTTTGTTTTACAGTTTTTTCTATTTTTTGCTGTGGCAACCCAACCAAAGAAGCCAAAAAAATAGCGCCACAGCAATTTTTGGAGCAGCAGTGACTTTTTTATACGAGTGATTATTTTTCACATCAAACAGTAATTTACAGCAGACATGAATTTTATGTTTAATATTTTTTTCAGAGAAGAAAAACACTCAATATTATCTGTGAATCAATTCACATGTAATGTCAAGCCTTATTTTCTCTGAAAAAAAAAAGAAAAAACAAAATCTGAAAATGACGTCTGCAAATGTTGTGATTGGCAGTTTAAGAAGACCAATCCTAGCAACTTTCCTTCTTTCTAAGGACTGAACTTAATTAAGAGAAATCTTAGAAAAAAATTCAGTCTTCACAAAATTCAGGGTAAATTTTAACTTCATACCATATTTACTGTAAGCATTCCAACACAACATCATGTACCGTAATGATTCTAAATATTGGGATTGATATATCTAAGCAAACAGTGCAGACCCAGATCAGACTGCTCCTGAAGGAGCAGTCTGATCTGGGTATGTACTGTTTGCCATTCCCTCTGCACTTTTTTGTCTCCTTGCTGGATTGTGAATAATTTAGGAGAATTAAAACAAGTCTTGAAGGTGTTCGAATGTTTCTGATTTTTATGGTAAAATTTTAAGAGATTTACCGCAAGTCACTCAGGTATCCAAATTTTTAGGATTTTTATGGTAAAAAATTGCACTTGTCCAAATTTCAGAACAAGTATGGTAAGGAGTTGAGGTGTAAGGACTTACGGTAAATAGGGTAAATTTTACTTTGCATTTAAGAAAAGCAATCTTGGTAAGTAACAATCTGATCTTTTTTCCCCCCAGACGTAATATATGAAGCTAAAGTCGCTTCAAAAAGCGAAATTGTTTCTCCAGACCTGTGTGCTTTCCAGGGCTGGTAGGTCAATTAGATCCATGTCTGACTTTGTGGAGCACGCTGCTGTGTTGCAGTGGTTAAGTATTGGACTCGAGATCGAGAGGTTCCAGGTTCGATCCCCACAAGCATATGCACATTACTTAGTACTGGTTTCTACCCAGGAAAAAAACGGGCCACATGGAAGATTAGTACAAGTTAACTAAATGTATACCTTGTTTAAATTAAGTCCATTATTATTATTACCGTAATGATCCTAAGTATTGGGGCAGATAGGTCCAAGCAAACACTGCAGACCCAGATCAGACTGCTCCTATAGGAGCAGTCTGATCAGGGTCTACACCATTTGCCATTCAGTCAGCAACTTTTGGACTCCTTGCTGGATCGTGGAACAAATTAGTGCAAATTTAGGAGAAATACAGTAAGTCTTTATGTGTTCAAATTTTTAGGACTTTTACGAGTCTGACAGAAGACCCTGAGGTTGCGGGCTCAATACCTGATGGATTGGAAATATTCCTAAGTTTAGACTGATCAAGAAATCTTTTCTATGGTAATTTTCTCCCTTCCACTGATTCATAAAATGCTGTACACAGTTTCTGGTGAACCCATGTGCATTGTAGAGAAAGCACCCTCATGTACCAGACTGCCTAAGAAAAGCATGGTGAGGTAAACTGGCTGGCTGGATATGACAGAAATAGTGTTTAGTGGGTTGTTACACTTCAAACAAACTTGTGTGCTCAGTAAAAATTCAAATCATCCTTGTTGTGTTTATGCTTTACGTTTGAGATTTACATTCCACGAACAGCTAAGGTCATACAAAGAATACACCTCAGTTTACAGATTCATCCGAAAGTCTGGAGAAGCCTGGGATCCGATCCATATCATCCTTAGTACCCACACAGTAAGGATGCGTTTGTTTGGAGTTTGACAGCCCAGTGATCACTGCTTTGGTCATATTGAGCTGGATAGTTACACAGACTTGAAAAATAAGGCTTGACATTTCATGTGAATCATCTGCCTTGGGGATGATTCACATTAAATGTCAAGCCTTTGTTTTGTTGAAAAATAAGAAATCAAAGCACTGACAGCACTGGTGGGTCAATTGTCTCGAAGTAGGCTGGAAAAATGGTCCTCATCATTGTTTCATCTCTGTATTTGATTTTTATGCTCTCAGAGATGTTGCCCTGACGAAATAGAAATCCTTCATGTGGACTGAACAAGTCTGGAGAAGCCTGGGATCCAACCCATATCATCCTTGGTACACACAGAGTAAGGATGCGTTTGTTTGGAGTTTGACAGTCCAGTGATCACTGCTTTGGTCATATTGAGCTGGATAGTTACAATACACAGACTTGAAAAATGAGGCTTGACATTTCATGTGAATCATCTGCCTTGCGGATGATTCACATTAAATGTCAAGCCTTTGTTTTGTTGAAAAATAAGAAATCAAAGGACTGACAGCACTGGTGGTTGACTGACTCCCAGTGTAGGCTCAATAACGAAAAGCTACTGTGCTTAGTAACTTTGGGTTGATTGACAAACAAACAACCCAAAACACAAACACACACCTTGAAAATGTTGTCTGCTAATTATTGTGCTTAGTGCTCTAAGGGTAAAAATCAATCCTGCCAACTTCAAAAACACCCTCTATTTCATGATAAGAATCTAATGTTTATTCTGATTTCCCTGTAACACACTGAGAGAGAAACCCAACTGCGGGTGATCGTTAAACAAATTGCTTCCCGATATTATCAACCTGGAGTTGTTTTCAGTTAATATGTGTCAATGCAATACATGAATAGTCGTTAGCGTATCTGTAAACAATAACAACTGAAATGCACATTATGATATCACTACCATGTGGCAGAGTGTGTTTCTTCATATCTCAAAAACCGACATTTTTCTGAAGAAAATTTGTGATATTTTTCTGATTTTTACTCCAAACATAGGTTGAGGGTGCTCGTTAGAACCGCCTCATTGAGGCAGTTCTAACAAGTACCCACAACCTATGTCTTGGAGCAGAAATAAAGAAAATAATGGTTACCCCTGTAAACTCTACTTTTCTCTATTTATCATATGACGTCGCGTCTGAGAGTGTTATAACGCCATGTAATATTTTCGATAATCCTCTAGTGGATTAAATATGCAAATTAGATAGATACGTCGTCCTTAACGACGTCGGGTTTACCAACGGCGGAATATTGACATTTTTGTAAAGAATCATGAATAAAATGCGTTTTAAATGTCAGATGATAAATAGAATCTTGCATTCGTGCTCATGTATTATTGAGTTTATTAAACTTGTTGAGGAAAAGGGATAAAATGCTCGGCAAAGCCTCACATTTTATCCCTTTCCCTCAACTCGTTTAATAAATTCAATAATACATGAACACTCATGTAAGATCCTCTATATAAAGTGGGGTTTAAGGGGGGGGTGTTCGTTACAATCATTGCAAAGACATTAGGTGAATGTTGACAGACTGACAAATGGACAAACGGATGGAAAACTGGACTCCTATATTATGCCATGCTTAAAGCAGGTGTTACACTGTCCATAAATGGTCATTTTTCTGCAGGATCTATACATGTTTGTTTAGATAAAACATGCATGTTAAACTATCACGGTTTTTGCTTTAGAACCCAACAGTAGTGTTATAAAAAGGTTGTTGTACAACTTAGGCCTTGTAAAACTACAGTAAAGTTCCTATATTAAGACCACCTTTGGAACTGTTCAAAAGTGGTCTTTAAGACCACTTTTGAACATTCCCAAAGGTGGTCTCTAACCAGAGGACACTGTATGCAGAAAACACAAAGAAAGAATAACTGCAACCTACTAAGTAAGCTTTTTAACCTTTAGCATGCTGTAGGCGCATTCGTGCGCACATGAAAATGTAATGGCGCCACGCTGTAGGCGCAATCGTGCGCCGAAATTGACTGGTGTGCTTGGTGCGACTCATAGAAAAGGAGGAACTCTCGTTTTTCGGTGCGGTTTGGCATTTCGGTATCAAATAACATCCGGGCATCGATGAAAAAAAAAAATTGCCGTTTCGATGTTTTTGGATGGATTTTCTTCGGGTTTTCTGGGTAAGGATGCAATTTTTTTTTAGGAAATCGCTACTTTTTAATGAACTTGATCTAATCGAGCCCAAAATACGCTCTGAAAGGGTGTTTTAAACGATTTTTCGACTCAGTCAGCTGAGTGACAGTAGGCTACTTTCGTTTTCCATATGCTTTGAATGGTGGAGAAATCAAGAAAAATACGGGTTTTTGCGTGTTAAAAGTTGCTGAAAATGGTAGTATTTGATAAAAACAATTCAGTGGGACGGAGTATCGATAAAAAAAATTAATTCAGCATGCTAAAGGTTAAAGAAGAATTAGCCTAAATTTTAGGTGGTCTTAATAGCGGGATTTCACTGTAGTAATGTGTCCAAGGGACACAGATGCCCCCGCCTAGTAGTTGTGACACTGATGAAAAAGTTAAATTCAAACTGCTTACTCCATCTCCCACGTGGATAGGGACGGGTCGACAGGGGTATAGTTGTCGCAGATAACACAGGGCAGAGCAGTTCAGGTGTTGTCAATATATGTCGCATTTGCTGAGTTCAAAAGATGATTCGGTAGAGTTCCTTTCCCATGCTTTACTCAAGCAGACTAAATGGCTATATACACCATTACAGTTAGTCTTACAGTTGAATTCACATAATCGGGTGACTTGGCTTACCCTTTTTGTTGGTAGCATCACGAAAACTCGCCTATTTAATTTTGACCCCCTCGAACCCCACTTTTTATACAGTAAAACTGGAGTTTGCAGGGGTAAACCTTATTTCTGCTCTCAAATATATATTGTGGGTACTCTTTAGAACCGCCTCGATGAGGCGGTTCTAACGAGTACACATGATCTATATTTTGAGCAGAAATAAGAAAAATATCACAATTTTTCATCTTAAAATTTTCATTTTTTCGGCGATTAAGGTGACAATGTATTTGTATAGGTGTGTTTTCGTAATGGAATCAAAGGCAGGTGCAAACCATAGCTCCGCCCTGACAATCTTATCTCTGACTATGATAACACTATATTATATAATATGCCCTTTCCACCATTCTTCGAATGGAGGGTGTATAACAATACCTTGTTTATCTTCTTCATACTGTTGTTCGACTGCGCTGATAGCCTCTGAGATTGGATCATTACTAAACTCCTTTAACATCAACTCCTGCTGGGCATAGTTGTAGTCTATTGTCTCATCTGCATCTGGCTGGGTCATCGACACGTCTAAATAACACAATATAACATGGTGTCAGAAAGCATGCTTTTTGCTATGTTGTTCATAAAAGAATATACATAGGTCAGTTAAGGTTGATATTTTGTGATAATTGAGGGATAGTTTTTGTCAATTCTCCATAAAAACCTATATTGTGGGTATTCATTAGAGAACAGCCTCGCCAAAACTGAAGGATAGTTTTTGTAAATTCTCCATAAAATCCTATGTTGTGGGTATTCATTAGAACCACTTCACCGAGGCGGTTCTAATGAATATCTACAACATAGGTTTATATCCAGAAATAAGGAAAACTATCCTTCAATTATCACAAAATATGCACCTTATCTGTTGCTATGAATATAACATGGTGTCAGAAAGCAAGCTTTTTGTTGTTCGTATCTTGTGATAATTGAAGTATAGTTTTTGTCAATTCTCCATAAAATTCTATGTTGTGGGTATTCATTAGAATCCCCTCACCGAGGGGGTCCTAATGAATACCCACAACATAGGTTTATATTGAGAAATAAGGAAAACTATCCTTCAATTATCACAAAATACTAAACTATCTGTTGCTATGAATATAACATGGTGTCAGAAAACAAGCTAATGTTGTGCTGTTTTCTGTTGTGCTGTTAATCAGGTTAACAAGTCTGTGTAAAGAACACCCCTATTAACCCTACATTATATGGGGAAACCTGGGGTTTACAGGGGTACACAATATCTGTCTTATTTCTGCTCCAAGACATAGGTTACGGGTACTCGTTAGAACCGCCTCTTACGAGCACCAACAACGTATGTTTTGAGTATAAATAAGAATCATATCACTATTATTCTTCATTTTGAAGCTATGAAAAAAATGCACTACAGTTAAACCTGTGTTACGCAAGTGCCTATGTGCTTTTTGCCTAATACAGGTAAATTTCAACTCAATTTGCCTGTTTGGGAAATGAGTTCCCGCATGCTTAAGACAGGTTGTTTGCTTAATACAGGTGGCCACAAAGGCAGGTTTAACTGTAATCTCAACATGTGAATGTAATTCTATGTTACATGCTGATGAGATGCTGCATTCTGCGGCATCTGATCCAGTTCTCCATCGTTTGCCAGTGTGGTAATACACTAGCCCAGTCCACAATTTACAGATGACCAACCCTTTTACATAGCGCGCTAACATTACATAGAGAATACATATTAAACTATTACCTGTATTTTGTACAGGGTCAGCAAGTCACATGGACAGCTTCTGTGATTTTTTTTGTTGTTGTTGTTTTGTATTTAATTCTGGTTTTACAGTCCTTTCAAGATTATATCACTTATTTTGATCCAATCATTAATCAGAAGTGGGCAAAAAAACCCAGAAAACTTGAAGAAAAACCACTTGATCTTCCATTGCAGAACATAACATCTAAAATGTGATCGGAGCAAGGCTCAAACCACAGCGGTGAAAAATCGAATGGTTAAGAGTCAGCGCTCTTACCCACTAGACCATGAAGGCCAGTCACTTCTATAGTTAGCATTACAATAACACACCCATGCAATATAGTGCATTTTACATGCCTCCAAAATGGCTACTGTTCTGGTGAAAATCCCTGATATTTTTCTTATTTACACTGCAAAAATAGGTTGTGGGGGCTCGTTGAAACCGCCGACGAGTGCTCACAACCTACGGTATGTCTTGGAGTAGAAATAAGAAAAACATAAACCGGTGTTTCTCTATATAATGTGGGGTTTAGAGGGGTATTCATTAGACAGACTTGTTAACCCTTATCTTGCTGTTCACAACAACCCCTATCTTTGCAAACAGTGAAGATCCAGATCAGATGGCTTCTGAAGAAGCCATCTGATCAGGATCTACATTGTTTGACATTCAGTTTATGAATTTGTAGGAATTAATTACATCAAGTAATCTGATTGGTTCAAAGTCTGAGATGGGTTTGGCTAAATTGAATATTCAGCAGGACAAGGGCCCTTTCAAGATTATTTCACTTATTTTGAGCCAATCATTAATCAGAGGTGGGCCAACAGAAAACCTGAAAAAAACCACTTGACCTTCATTTGCAGAACATGGCATCTCACATGTGGCCGTAACGAGGCTCGAACCACAGTGATGGGAAATCTACTAGTTAGAGTCAGCGCTCTTACCCACTAGTTAGTAACTTTGGCTCGACTCCATAAATCAAACCCTATCCAGTAATATTTTAACCCATTCTGATTCAGTACCAGAAACCCCTAAAGGCATACCTTGGCAAACAGTGCAGGCCCAGATCAGACGCCGCAGAATGCTGCGTCTGATCAGGGCCTACAGTGTTCGCAAAAAGTCCAGCCATTTTCCAAATGAATTTTGAAGAAAACACAACCTGACACCCCTAAATTTTGAAATCCTGATATATATATGGAGGAAGATTCCATTTGGTACAAAAAAGGGTTAAAGCATAATGTTACAAAATAAAAGCTACCATATAAAGTCTCACTATGCAGCCTTAGATCTATACCAGTAATCTACTCCATTTCACAGCAGAAAGACACTCTTGTTCAATCCATAAAAATCTACACACAAAGAAAACAAACCAAGAGTATCAATAGGCCACAAGCTCTGGTAACATTACAGAGGCTTCTACCATTTCCAAATCAGTTCAATCTTTCTTTAAGCAAATGACCTTATTAACATCATTACCAAGCAAAAAGTCGACAATAAAATCATTGTTTTCCAGAAAAATTAAGGCTTGCCAAACAGATGAATCACATGAAAATTCTAGCATGAAATATAAACAGAATGCCCTCGTTTTGCAGATTTGCTAAGCACATTTTTAATTTTTTAATCAACATGATTTAGGTCATATCAAGCCTGTCAGTTACCTTACCACA
This sequence comes from Lucinisca nassula, assembly GCA_963580285.1. Taxonomy (NCBI): domain Eukaryota; kingdom Metazoa; phylum Mollusca; class Bivalvia; order Lucinida; family Lucinidae; genus Lucinisca; species Lucinisca nassula. The sequence goes on along the minus strand of OY757020.1, from coordinate 86,509,061 downwards.
CTTTACCAGGGCAGGCCTATATAGAAGCTGTTAACAACTGCAGTCCACATTCATTCACCAGAAACTGACAACTGCCCTTCTTGAATCAGCAGAAGGGAGAGAATGACCGTAAAAAAGATTTCATGATCAATTTCCACAAAAGAATAATGCTGACGAGTCCGCAGGTATGGAACCCCTGATCGCCAGTCAGATGTACACCAGACTGAGCTACATTATGCTGATTTGCTAAAGACTTTACGGGTTAAACATTATCCTGCTGAATAAGTTGATTTAGCCACACCCATTTCTAGCCACACAAATTTCTGACTATCGGCCAATCAAATTACAGTAAAACCTGTCATAGTTGCGACCTCTATTAAACAAGCAACCTGTCTTAAGCAGGCATGTCTTCGGTTTCCGAAATAGGAAAATGCATTAAAATTCACCTGTATTAAGCAAGCATCTGTCTTTAGAAGGTACATTCTGATCATGCCTTATGTGCTTGCTTAATACAGGTTGGACTGTACTGGGTATAATTTATTCATTCAAATTTGCAAACTGAAAGTCAAACAGTATAGATCCTGATCAGATGGCTTCTTCAGAAGCCATCTGATCAGGATCTACACTGTATGCACAGGTGAGAGTTATTGTGTTCAGCAGGCTGAGGGTTTAGTTTGTAAAACGACAATTAGCTCCAACAGACTGACAAAGACACAGAATGAAATCAATTGTTCAATCACAATTCTATCAATGAAATTCGACACAAAGCCACAAAATCATCCTCAGAATATCCAAGTTAAGTCATCCAATCAGCTGACTTCATCCGAGCACAATTATAGCTTTCCCTGCAGTCAACCCTCTTTATACTGTCATTCGACATAATGATAATATATGCTATAAAAACAAGAACCAATCCTTACCTCAAGATGAGGCAAATTAACTGAGATATTCAAGAATATTTTTATTATTTTTATTCCAAGCATTGTGGATATTTGTTGACATCACTTTGGCAAGGAGATTCTAACAAATGTTTACAACATTTGATAAAGGGTAAAAGTCTTTCACTGCCTATTATACTTCTCCTTATTGGGATTCTTTATAGCGGCTTATTTGCTACTGCGGCAAATTGTTGGGAAATAAATATTGTTGTTATAGCAAGGTGCCTCTGTACTCTCTTTTCACCTTGAGAGAACCTTTTCTTTAACTCTTATCCTGCTGTTCACGGCAACCTCTATCTTTAGAAACAGTGTAGATCCAGATCAGAAGCCATCTGATCAGGATCTACACTGTTTTGACATTCAATTTATGAATTTGTAGGAATAAATTACATCAAGTAATCTGATTGGTTCAAAGTCAGAAATGGGTGTGGCTAAACTGAATATTCAGCAAGAGAAGGGTTAACACTAAACAGAGCTCTGCTCATCACACTAAGCAGACAGATCAGAGTCTGTCCAGTTCATGCTTAAAGTAGAGTGAGTTTTCCAGCAACTACCACATTTATTCTAGTAAATGCCTCTCCCATATTTCATGTGAAAACAATGGCCAGTACTTTACTTTTGCCCAGATTTCGTATCAACTGAGTTTTTGCCCGGAACTTGTATCATATGAGTGCCATACTTTACGATTGTTGCTTTCAAGATTTACAATGCCCCTCCCCCTAACTGTTTGTTTGTTTGTATGGAAGTTTAATGGCCCAGTCAACATTATTCAGGTCATTTTTGAGCCGGTCAGTTTACCTATCCATACTTTCCTGGGCAGGCTTATACGTAAGCTGTTAACCAGTACAGTGCACAATCTTTCTCCAGAAACTGACAACTGGCCTTCTTGAATCAGTGGGAGATAATGACCATAGAAAAGATTTCATGATCAATCTCCATGAAAGAATGTTGATGAACCCGGGATGTATCGAACCCAGGTCCTCCTGATCACCAGTCAGACATGCATCAGACTGAGCTACCGAGGCTGGCTCCCCCTAACTGGAGCTTTTATAAGAATAAATATGGTAGTTCAAATATAGACTACCCTAATTTCTTCTGACAAGAAACAGAATCCAACACTAAGTGACTTTATTCTACAATCTGCATTTTCTGGTGATGGACAGAATAAATAAACCTCAATTGTCTCCGAGCATGCAAAAAGGCACAAATTGGCATAATATTTGACTAGCAAAGATTACACTCCTTCACAGCCCCCGCCCATCGGGGCTTGAAGAAATATATGGACTGCTTGATGCTTCCATGCAGAGCTGAAACCAATCCCGCACAGGAGTACTGGAAAACTGCTTAGAGGATCTAAGCCTGCCCAGGCAAAGCGGTGCGAGTCAGCCCGTCCATGCTTATAAACCCTATTGGTTTCATTGGGCGGCAGGGTTTGAGATGTCATTTCAAATAATAATAATAAAATAATAATCGACCTTACTTATAGCAGGTAACATTTAGTACTAGTACTAATCTTCCATGTGGCCCTCTTTTCCTGGGTAGAAACCAGTACTGAGCAATGTGGATAAAGTCTCTTGCTCAAGGAAACAACACATGGCGCATGTGAGGATTGAACCCGGTACCTCTCGATCTCAAATCTGACGCTTTACCACTGCACTCCATATTGGGTAAAACTCTCACAAAATTGGAAGCAATGTCTCCAAAATGACCTTTACAGTGTTGACGGGGATGTTAAACCTCAAATCAAACAAACACAAGAGGGCCCAGAGGGCCCTGATTCGCTCACCTGAATGTCACTGTCTCTAGTACATTCTATTTTTAGCTCTGGTGGTCATCTTGTTGATCAGAGTGGAACGATCTTGGCTATTTTGGTAGGGTGTCACCTAGGCAACATTCCTTTGAAGTTTGAATCAAATTGACCCAAGGGTTTAGGAAGAGTTCGCATTTGAAGCAAATTTACCATGTTTTTTCTATTTTTAGCTCTGGTGGCCATATTGTTCATCGGAAAGAGACCATTTTAGCTATTTTGGTAGAGAGTCATCTAAGCAACATTCCTATGAAGTTTGAATGCAATTGGCCCAAGGATACAGGAGGAGTTGTCATTTGAAGATTTTTTTCTATTTTTAGCCCCGGTGGCCATCTTGTTTATCGGAGTGGAATGATTTTAACTATTTTGGTAGGGAGTCACCTGGGCAACATTCCTGTGAAGTTTGAAGCAAATTTACAATGTTTTTCTATTTTTAGCTCTGGTGGCTATTTTGTTCATCAGAGCAAGATCAGTTTAGCTAATATGGTAGAGGGTCAACGACATAATATTCCTGTGAAATTTGAATCAAATTGGCCCAAGGGCTAAGGAGGAATTGTTGTTTGAAGAATTTTTCTATTTTTAGCTCTGGCAGCCATCTTGTTAGTCAGAGCGGAACAATTTTAGCTATTTTGGTAGGGAGTCAACCCCATAATAGTCTTGTGAAGTTTGAATCATATTGACCCAAGGGGTAAGGAGGAGTTGTCGTTTGAAGATTTTTTTTATTTTTAGCTCTGGCGGCCATCTTGTTTGCCACATTGAATGATTTTAGCTATTTTGGTAGGGAGTCAACTAACTAACATTCCTGTGAAGTTTGAATCAAATTGGCTCAAGGGTTGAGGAGGAGTTCGCGTTTTGACGTAAATATACATAGTTTTTCTGTTTTTAGCTATGGCGGCCATTTTGCTCATCAGAGCGAAAACGTTTTAGCCCTTTTGGTAGTGGGTCATCTAAGCAACATTCCTATGAAGTTTGAATGAAATTGGCCCAAGGGTAAAGGAGGAGTAGTCGTTTGAAGATTTTTTTCTATTTTTACCTCTGGCGGCCATCTTGTTAGTCAGAGCGGAATGATTTTAGCTATTTCTCTAGGGAATCACCTACAAAACATTCCTGTGAAGTTTGAATCAAATTGGCCCAAGGGTTAAGGAGGAGTTTATGTTTGAAGCAAATTTACGATGTCTTTCTATTTTTAGCTATGATGGCCATTTTGCTCATCATCCCAGAATCTTTTCAGCTATTTTGGTAGATGGTCACCTAAGCAACATTCCTATAAAGTTTGAATAAAACTGGCCCAAGGGTACAGGAGGAATTGTCATTTAAAGATTTTTTTTTTTTTAGCTCTGGTGGCCATCTTGTTTGTCAAGAGCACAACAACTTTGGCTACTTTTGTAGGGAGTCATTTGGTCAACATTCCTGTGAAGTTTGAATCAAATTGGCCCAAGGGTTGAGGAGGAGTTTGTGTTTGAAGCAAATTTATGATGTTTTTCTATTTTTAGCTATGCCGGCCATTTTGCTCATCAGAGCAATACCGTTTTAGCTATTTTAGTAGAGGGTCACCTAAGCAACATTCCTATGAAGTCTGAATAAATTTGGCCAAAGGGTACAGGAGGAGTTGTAGTTTAAAGAATTTTCTATTTTTAGCTCTGGCGGCCATTTTGATCACCGGAGTGGAACTGATTTAGCTATTTTGGTAGAGGGTCACCTAAGCAACATTCCTATAAAGTTGAATGAAATTGGCCTTAAGGTACAGGAGAAGTTGTCGTTTAAAGATTTTTCTATTTTTAGCTCTGGTGGCCAAGATGGAGCGGAACAATTTTAGCTTTTTTGTAGAGGGTCACCTCAGCAATATTCCTATGAAGTTTTATTGAAATTGGCTCAAGGGTTTAGGAGGAGTTAGCATTTAAAGCAAATTGTTGACGCCGCACGACACACGACGCACGACGGACATTGACCGATCACAATAGCTCACCATGAGCACTTCGTGCTCAGGTGAGAAGCCTCCGTGGTGCAGTGGTTACGCTACTCACCTTGTAAACCAGGGATCGCAGGATCGATCCCGGGCTTCACCAGACTTTCGGATGAGTCTTTAAACCGAGGTCCTGTCTCCGTATGACCTTAGCTGTTGGTGGGACGTTAAACTAAAACTCACTCACTCACTCATTCGTGCTCAGGTGAGCTAAAAACACTCCTTCTACCAGAGTGGGTGTTTGTGTGTGTGGCGGGTAGTGGGGGGGTGGGGGGGGGGGGATGGGTGAGAGATATACTGGGAAGCCCATAAAGATACCTATGCAAACAGTGTAGATCCTGATGAGACGGCTCATTATGAGCCATCTGATCAGGATCTACATTGTTTGCCAGTCTTCTGATGATTTTGACTAAACCAACTACTTGTAAGAAAGGAAGAGTCCAAATTCAAAGATGGACCAGTCCACTTCACAAACTAACAAGTAAAAGGCTTAATTCAATTCAGACTGTGCAACATGAATGAAGCAAACTAAGTCTTGTCACTTTTAACCCATTGCATACCTGAACGCAGCGTCTGATCAGGGTCTGCACTATTTCCGTCAAAAATAGAATAAAACCGAAAAAATAGGCCTGACAACCCTTATAAGACAAATGGACATGTCCAACATATACCAATGGAAGAGTCCACTACAATGGGTTTATGAATATGCAGGATCCAGAATTGACTTTTGCGACTTGCAAAGACTCTGATCAGAATGCGTGGATGTGCTGACTCATGTGAGTCTTCAGTGGCTGCACATGCGAGCACATGTGCTCAATTACTCTGAGCAAAAAATATTGTGACAATACACAAGTCCAGTACTGAACTACCAGGCTGCACGATCAAGGTTATGTAGATTTTGGTAAATTTCATAGTGACTAGCCAAAATTTTATTCATCCTCTAAAATTTCCACTCATTACATGCCGAGTGGACAAGTGGAATTTTCAAGCTCTCACTGCATCTGAAAATGTTGTCTGTTTACAGGGCTTTATTCAGGTATTTTGGGAAATGGCCCCTGGGACAAATTGGGAAAAAATATCGACAAAACACCAAAATTGGGAAAACATTTCATCAGAGAAATCCTAACCTTAATCTTACCCTTACCTAATCCTTACCATGATTGCCCTACTCCTAATCTAACTTTAACCATCAGTGAAGTACTCCTAACTCACTTAACTCAGTAAACAGTGGTGGACAGATTCTAAAGTCTAGCCAAGTAATGTTGTCACTGCTTCCTTTTGTTAAAATCAGCTGAGATTTTTTCCATCATATTATTGGGAAAAATATGGTGAAATCGGGAAAATTTGAGGCTTTTTGGCATTGGGAATGGGGCCGAATTTCGGCCCTGCTGAACAGGCAGAAAATGCCCTGGTTTATGTTGTCTGCTGCATCTTCTTGTAAACTTTTCAAACATATCTTTGCACACAGGCAAACAGTGTGGATCCTGATCAAACTGATCCTGAAAGGAGCAGTCTGATCTGGGTCCACACTGCTTTCAACTGTGTCTTTTAAAGTAGCCAGCAGGCAACAATTTCAAAGCAGACAACAATTATTGTTCAAATCCTAGTGACCTCCCTTGAAGGTATAGACAAAATGGACTGGTGTCTTCTCTCTAAAGCAGACAGCAATCCATTTTTGGGTCGATTGGTTTACAATCGACCCAATGTTATAAAGGAAAGAAACTGAATTCGTGCTGTTGTCCACGTGACTATTGAAATCAATGAAACTTATAGAATAGCAGAGTTAATTCAGCCTGTTGCGTAAAAGGGTTATCTGTAAAATCTGGGCTGGAATCATGGTTTCGGCTTGGCAAACAGTGTAGACCCAGATCAGACGCCGCAGAATGCGGCGTCTGATCAGGGTCTACACTGTTTGATTACAGTACAGGAATTTAAGGGTGAGCCATAAAAAAAAAAACGCAGCGTCTTATCAGGGTCTACATTGTTTGCTTACAGCACAGGAATTTAAGGGTTAAATGTCTAAGTGTAAATCCTTGTTCCAAATCTACACTCGGAGACAATCGACCCACCAGTGCTCTCAGTGCTTTGATTTTTTCATCTTTCAGAGATACAGGCTTGTCATAACATGTGAATCGTCTGCACATGGGACGATTTACATGACATTGTAATGTCAAGCCTTATTTTCTCTGAAAACTTAGTAAAAAAAAAAAAAACCCTGAAAATGTTGTCTGCTAAGCATAATTACCACCTTAGCCCTTCTCTTGCTGAATATTCAGATTAGCCACACCCATTTCTGACTTTGAACCAATCAGATTACTTAATGTAATTTATTCCTACAAATTCATAAATTGAATGTCAAACAGTGTAGATCCTGATCAGATGGCTTCTTCAGAAGCCATCTGATCTGGATCTACACTGTTTCCAAAGATAGGGGTTGTCCTGAACAGCATGATAAGAGTTAAAGGACAAAGAATAAATGATTAATTTCCACAAATCCAAGTCACATGATTATGCGTTTTGACAAGTCGCCCCTGGTTTCGGAAACAATTTTTTTAGATTTTTACAAAAAGATATATCAATATCATTGATTAGTGCTGCCACCAGCGACACTTAATTCTATCCCACAATTCCATTGCTTCCTGTCTGATGATTAATAAAGTAGCGGAACAAATATTCGAGGATGGTTATGTCAACAATGGCATAATGGGTGCATAGAGAATACAAAGCTGTCATCAATAAAAATATCCTGTGCTAACTCATAAAATGCCAGTCACGACAATTGTCATCTGTTTTGCGGTCTGCCATTTCCCTTAAAAGTCATCATTCGCAAGCAGTGTGGACCCAGATCAGACTGCTCCTGTAGGAGCAGTCTGATCTGGGCCCACACTGTTTGCCAGAATGCAAAAAATATTTTTAAAAAGTTAACAAGAAGATTCTGCAGACAACATCAGCAGATGACATTTTCAGATGTTGTTTTTTTTTCGGCAGCTTAAGGGTTAATACCAGATTATTCCAGTTTAGAACCCAGTGCAATAGCTTATTATGATTTTTGGTCAATAACGTTCTGCAGGCCTCCTTTTTGGGTTGATTGTTTATCAGTCGGCCCAAAGTTATGAGGTCAAAACCTATATGAGTGCTGGAGGCCATGTGACTTTCACTTATTTGTAGGAAATCCATGTAACTTATTTATAGAAGATGGCAGTGTTAGGCCATCTTTGAAAAATTCTTGGTTTGCTGTGCTCCTACCTACCAACACAGATTGCCCCTACCCAAAAAATTTTATTACCATTCTGAGGAAAAGATTTTTTTTTTTTTTAAATCCTGATTAAACTCAAATTTAACATACTTAAAGCCAAATTTCAAGAAGATGACATTCTTAATTTTTTTTTTTTTTTTTTTTTTCAGAGAAAATCAGGCTTGACATTTCATTTGAATGGTCTGCTAGTTTCAGAGAAAATCAGGCTTGAAATTTCATTTGAATGGTCTGCCTAGCAGAATCAGGCTTGACATTTCATTTGAATGGTCTGCCTAGCAGAATCAGGCTTGACATTTCATTTGAATGGTCTGCCTAGCAGACCATTCAAATGAAATTTCAAGCCTGATTTTCTCCAAAAAATCAGAAAATAAGTATTTGAAATGATGTTGTATGGTGCTTTAAGGGTCAAATATCTTTTCAGATCTAAAAAAAAAAAAGACCTACCTTCCTACCCACCTCCTCACATATGATGGGTAGGAGCACAGCCAACAAAACCTTTTCAAAGGATGGTCTTAATCTTACTGCAGTGAGGTCAGTGTGTTGCATAAAAAAGGTTATCTGTAGAATCTGGGCTGGAATCATGGGTTAGGCTTGGCAAACAGTATAGACCCAGATTAGACGCCGCAGAATGCGGCATCTGATCAGGGTCTACACTGTTTGCTTACAGTAAAGGAATTTAAGGGTCAGATGCCGAAAAATGCATCTGGTCAGAGTCTACAAGGTTTGCTTACAGTATGACGGGAATTTAAGAGTTAAACGGAAGTCTAAGTCCCCGTTCAGGCCCATTTTTCCAATCTACTCTCAGGGACAATCGACTCACCAGTACTTTCAGTGCTTTGATTTAAATATTCTGAATGGTTCAACAGTGCTAAGACTGACTGTGTCATCACTTCAGATCACAAGGAATACCGAGGATAAACTGGGGAGATTTTTTTTTCTTCCATAAAACATAGGTTGTTGTGTTTGAAACCAATAGGGTTTATAAGCATGGATTGGCTGACAAGCACCACTTAGCATGGGCAGGCTTATAAGAATCTTATACGGGTGTGAGGGGTGGATGGAAAAATCCGTCCCGAGGGACACAGTCCGGCATCTTGCCGAGTGATGCCTGACAGTGATCCCGAGGGACGGATTTTTCTATCCACCCCTCATATCCATATAGGATTCTCTTTCTTGCATACCTTCCATTTTTAGCGCGGATTTTTAATGCTGCAGTCACTTCGGTTATCAACGTCCGCCATATTGTGATGACACTACAGGAATGTTTAGTGACGTCACATAACGAGCATGACGTCAACCTTAATGACGACACATACTAGGTTGTAATCAACCAGTGCATTTATCAAACACGCATCTATATTCGATTTTGGGTCGGAACACCAGGATCAGAACATAAATTTCTATCCCAGGGTAAAATCACGGATGTTCTTGTCTGGTGTGCAAGAATAGCCCTTCTAATCAGTTTACCAGTACTCATGTGCAGTCAGTTTCAGCTCTGCCTGGAAGCATCAAGCAGCCCAATCAATTTCTCCAAGCCCCTATAGGTGGGAACAAAAACGTAGGTTGTGGGTACTTGTTAGAAGCACCTGAATGAAGCCAGAAATAAGGACAATCATCCCTTAACCCTTTACCACTCAGATACGTATTTTCCCGACTCTATCCATTAGCACTCAGACCCGTATATTTACGTCTTTATCGATTAACCTACAGATACGTATATTCCCGTGTGTCGCCATTTGAACAAATATGTGTTTGCCCGTGTCTCAAAATCAATCGCGTTATTTTTACCTTTTTCCTAAATATAAAAACGCTGGATGTTTATAAATGTTAAGTTTGATATTTTGCCAACAATATTCGCGAAAAAAACAAATATGTTTCTATACAAAGTTTTTATGTAATTTGCAACCAAACACACCAGGGGTTTCTTCTCCTGAATCACGATGACCTCGCCAGACGTAATGGAAAATTACTGGGCTGTTACTGAATGACGCAATATTTGTGTGTCGGTCGCGCATGATTTGCATGATTTATGTAAAGACAATTAGCGCTGTATAATCAGTTAGATTCAAGGGATTTATGGTCCAAGATAATTAGTTAATTGGGGATTATGATACCCTAGGAATGTTTATACAGCGCATGCCACCCGGAGCGTGCCGAGCTTTGAGCCCGAATAAATTACGCAACAGTACCCAAAAGTGTACCCAGGTGGTCATCGAAAGGGCAATAAAACCCACAGATGGGTAGAAGACCTTTCATTGGTCAATAGTTTCAGCCCCTTTAATGAATATTAATTTCTACAAAAAAATATGCGACGTCTGATCAGGGTCTCACCGCCGACACTTTAACAGACAAACAGATGCAAATATTAAGCGGCACCTGATCAGGGTCTTCAGGTTTTTGAACATTAAAATGCTACGGCACCCGGACCAGACGCTCCACAATTATTGCCGCGACGTCTGATTCAGCTCCAACCGCCGACAGCGTCTGATGAGGGTCAACATGTTTGAAGAAGGCATCTGAGACGGCGCAGACCCGGACAAGACGCTGCGCAACGGTAATGCGGCGTCTGATCAGGGTCTTATCGCCGACGGTGGTGTTTTTTATCCCTAGTCTGAACATGTTCGGGGGATATAGCGATCAGCCTGGCGTCATCCACCCAACCGTCTGTATAACAATAGTCAGAACACAAAGGTGCAAACAGTGCAGATTTGAATCAGACCCCATACAATGATTATACGGCGTCTGTATAGGGTCTACAGGTTTGTAGATGGCATATGCGACGGCACAGACCCAGACCAGACGTTGTACAATGATCATGCGACGTCTGATCATGGTCTGACCGCCGCCGGTGCGATTTATTTTTTATCCCCTGACCAAATAGGTTCGGGGATATAACAATCAGCCTGGCGTCCGTCCGTCCGTCCGTCCGCAAACAAAATTGAGTCTGGCATCCGTTCACATGTCCGCCCGTCCGTAGACACAACAGACAGATGCAAGCAATGCAGATTCCAATCAGACCTGTACAATTACCCATATTAAACGGCGTCTGATGAGGGTCTACAGGTTTGTAGACGGCATATGGGTCGGCACAGACCCGGACAAGACGTTGCACAAAGATAATGCGGCGTCTAAGCAGGGACTTATCGCCGATGGTGGTGTTTTTTTTATCCCTAGCCTGAACATGTTCGGGGGATAAAGCGACGGCCTGGCGTCATCCACCCGTCTGTCTGCATGACTATAGACAGAACACAAACGTGCAAACAGCGCAGATCAGGATCAGAGCCCAGAAAATTATTATAAGGCGTCTTATCAGGGTTGTAGACGGCACAGACCCAGACCAGTAGCTATCAGCCCGGTGTCATCCACCCGTCTGTCTGTATGACAAGAGACAGATCACAAAGGTGCAAACAGTGCAGATCGGGATCAGAGCCCAGACAATTATTATAAGGCGTCTGATCAGGGTCTACAGGGTTGTAGACAGCACATGCGACGGCACAGACCCAGACCAGACGCTGTACAATGATCATGCGCATCAGATGTTATTTCACCTCAGTGTTGGTTAAAAGTCCCACCAAATTGGAGGCAACATCTCCAGAATGTCCTAAAAAGTGTTGATGGGGATGTTATACCTCTAATCAAGCAAACGATTTCTAAAAAAAAAAATAAAAATACAGAGACGGCTCTTTGGGGTGAGCTGGCTATGGGGTGGTTGATACACTGATTTAAAAAAAGGGTAAAGTTGGGGATGGGGGTGAAAAAAGGATAGATAGGCTGTAATAGTTATTTTAATCTTATGCAGAAGTACTGATTTTTTCATAAACAAAACACACACGTGTCATAGCAGATTCTTTAATTTCTCAAAAACGGCTACTTTTCCATTGAAAACTTTGATATTTTTCTTATTTATACTCAGAACATAGGTTGTGGGTGCCGATTGAGGCAGTGCTAACGAGTACCCACAACCTTGGTCTTGGTGCAGAAATAAGGAAAATAATGTATACCGGGTTTAGATAGATGTTCATTTCACAGGCTTATGAACATGATCTTATTTCTGCATAAAAAAGTATGTCATGGAAACTTGTTGGAAGAGCCTCAGTGACATGCCCTAATGATGATTACCTACAAAATATGTTTTTGTGCAGAAATAAGAAAAATAATACGTGGATACCCCCTCTTTTTTGGGGCTATTGTGGTTAAAAATACTTTCTCTGACCAACCCAAAACAGAAATTTTTGCTAAAGAAAATATTTTGCTTACTTTGACACTTCATATTTTCAAAACGCAAAGAGAAACTATAATAAATTTAGTACCATTGGAAAGAAAATTTAATTTCCTAGAAACTTTACATTTACATAAATATTGTCAAATGTACAAAAAATACTAAAATAATCATTTTTGTAACATAAGGGTGTAAATCACACAAAAATGCCAATATCTATGTTCAGATAAGACTGTCAGGCCTATCAGCCATATATGGACTATTGATTATTGATTTACCTATATCAGTGTTCTGTTAAGAATCTATATTTGCTAATTTTCTGAGTGGTAAAGGGTTAAGGGGAATGGGAACAACTGGCAGATTCCCCCCCCCTATCCCCCCCCACCCCAACCCCGCTATTTTTCAAAGGGAGACAACTTTCGGTACTTCCTGTTCGCTTTCCTGTAAGCCCTGTCCCACTGAAAAAGGGGTCTACTCTTAAAGGAAAGAATTTGCTCCTTAGGAGCAAATTCTTTCCTTTAAGTGTTGACCCCTATTGAAATGGGAGACAAAAATACTTTTGCAGGAGTTACCTCCCCTGAAGGTGTATCCATTCCCCTTTAATAATCATTACCTGAAACAATGGCAGTGGAATTATGGGTCCATAAATGGGCAAATGGCCTATTTCCTATTCATTTCCATCCATTTTTTTTTTTTAATATTAATGGACCATTTGAAAATTTCATAAGCCCTTATATGACAAATGGACTTGTCAAACATATAGCAATGGAAGAGTCCTCCAGCATACAGTGGATTAATAGTGTTATAAAGAGGTTGTGGTGTATAACAAAATTTCATGCTACCTGACACTGAGCGTGAAAACGTTTGGAACAAGTTGTGCCGGGTTTTTACAGGTACAGTAAAACCTGTCATAGTGGCCACCTTTATTAAGCAAGCACCTGTCTTAAGCCAGCATATTTTGATTATCCCTTAGGTACTTGCTTAATACAGGTTGGACTGTACTCACTGTTCTGCACTGGACAGTTGATTCTGAAGAAATGGTTGTTGCCCCACAAGATCCTGTCCCCGTGTTTCACCCGGGTCCTCTGCTGTATCACTGACCCATTCACACACGTCCTGAAAACAATTTAAGCAAGACTGAGAACAAACACATTCTTTAACATATGATGCCGAGGCAAAGTACATCTGAAAATGTTGTCTGCTAAGCTTATGTCGTCTGCTGAAATTTTATTTGCAAAACTTTTTAAAAATATTTTTGCATACAGGCAAACAGTGTGGGCCCAGAATAGACTGCTCCTACTCAAATAAGATCCTCTATGTGAATCGCCAAAGATGCATCCATTGCCCTTAAATACTTTTTTTAGTTTTTATTCTTTCATTATTTTACTTTTCCATGAAAGTTCTCTGTGAGCAGCAGGGTATGTCTGCTATACAGACAAGATGGACTGAAATCAGGAAATTAGAATGTCGTGCCAGGAAGCCTTTAGCTGTATGCTGAAGGAAATCTTTTTTCAATGCACACTGGCACATAAATCGAGAGTTGTCATCTAACAGGGTAGCCTGCCTGTTCACTACTAGTCTTTACAACACAATCAAAGCACTGACAGCACTGTTGGGTGGATTGTTTCTGAGCTGGGAAAGTGATCCTGAACGGGGATCTGGAATGTTTTGTTTTGTTTGCATGTTTGAATTGAGGTTTCACATCCCCAACAACACTAAGTCATTTTGGAGACATTGCTTCCTATTTTGTGGGACTTTCAACCGACACTGAGATGAAATGACATCTTAAGCCCTGTTGCCCAATGAAACCAATAGGGTTTATAAGCTTGCAACGTTTGCCTAAGCGTTTCTGAGCTAGGATAATGATCATGAACAGGGCCCTGGAAAGTTTTGTTTTCTTTGTTTGTTTGAATTGAAGTTTTACATCCCCATCAACACCATTTAGGTGGAGACATTGATTCCTATTTTGTGGGACTTTTCCCCAACGTTAAGATGAAAAGACTTCTCAAGCCCTGTCGAAACAAACCAAAAGGGTTTATATGTAGGGACGGTCCAACTGGCACCACTTTGCCTGGGCAGGATTAGAGCCTCTAAGCAGTTTATATGTACTCATGTGTGATCAGTTTCAGCTCTGCAAGGAAGCATCATGCAGCCCAATATATTTCTCCGAGCCCCAATGGGCAGGGATGTCTTGTTTTACCCTTAAATTTGCATATTCTAAGCAAACAGTAGGGGTTATTTATAGAAAATAGCCACCATATTCTTGTCATTGTGACGTCAGAGTGATTGCCAAACAGTGTAGACCCTGATCAGATGCCACAGAATGTGGCATCTGATCAGGGTCTACACTGTTTGGCAATGTCCCAGCAAATGAGTCCTGGCAATGTCCCAGCAAAGGAGCCCAGTCAGTGTTTTACAATAAGCTTTCTTTTTCACAGCACTCCGACGTCACAATGACAAGAATATGGTGGCTATTTTCTATAAATAACCCCTATGTGGATTTCCTATAAATCAGTGACAGTCACATGGACATTGGCACTGAAGAGCTTCTGTGCATTGTGACTTTGGGTCGACTGATTAACCCTTATCTTGCTGAATATTCATTTAAGCCACACCCATTTCTGTCTATCAACCAATCAAGTTACTTGATGTAATTTATTGCTACAAATTCATAAACTGAATACCAAACAGTGTAGATCCTGATCAGATGGCTTCTTAAGAAGCCATCTGATCTGGATCTGCACTGTTTTCAAAGATAGGGGTTGTCGTGAACAGCAAGATAAGGGTTAACAAACGACCATAAAGTCTTCTCTTACAGTAGGCTGAAAGTTAGGGTTGTCGTAAACATTGACAGCTTGACGAATGAACAGATGAACGGACAGAAATCGGACTCTTAAATCGTGCCATGCTTAAAGCAGACAAGACAAACACTAGAAAATGTGTTTGGAAAAACAATGCCAACAACCATATGCTTTCCTTTAAGCATGTAGAAGCCTCCGTGGTGCAGTGGTTACGCTACTCGCCTTGTAAACCAGGGATCGCAGGATCGATCCCTGGCTTCTCCAGACTTTCGGATAAGTCTTTAAATCGAGGTACCGTCTCCATATGACCTGAGCTGTTGGTGGGACGTAAAACTAAAACTCACTCACTCACTCCTTTAAGCATGCATTGACAGTAATGCTTAAACACCAACAATGGCTGAGTTCATAAGTGGAAACGAGTGACCTCATTAAAAGCCGCCATTTTGTGTTATCACTAGTAGATACCTTGTTTGTTTGTTTGATTTGAGGTTTAACGTCCCCGTCAACACTGTAAAGGTCATTTTGGAGATGTTGCTTCCAATTTTGTGGGACTTTTACCCGACATTGAGATGAAATGACATCTCAAGCCCTGTCGCCCAATGAAACCAATAGGGTTTATTAGCATAGACGGTCTGCCTCGCACCGGGGTTCCTGGACAGGCTTAGATTCGCTAAGCAGTTTACCAGTACTAGTGTGCGGGCCAGATTCAGCTATGCGACAACGTGGAAGCATCATGCAGCCCATATATTTCTTCAAGCACCTATGGGCGGGGGCCGTCATAAGTGGAAAAAAGTGACATAACCATTCTTGACCATATGCAAGTATAACAGACAGACAGATGGATGGATGGCCTAAACCAAAATGCACTCTCAGCTTCTTCAAAGTTAGGACTGTCCTCAGCTCTAGTAGAACATTGTTCTGTGGTCTTTGTAGGGGTTATTAACCCGTTTTGTACCAAATGG
This sequence comes from Lucinisca nassula, assembly GCA_963580285.1. Lineage (NCBI taxonomy): Eukaryota > Metazoa > Mollusca > Bivalvia > Lucinida > Lucinidae > Lucinisca > Lucinisca nassula. The sequence continues at coordinate 86,493,136 of OY757020.1, read as the reverse complement.
AATCTTCCTCCTTATATATAGCAGGAGTCCATTTCAAAGTTTTAGGGGTGTCAGGTTGTGTTTTCTACAAAATTAATTAGGAAAATGGCTGAACTTTTAGCAAACAGTGGAGGCCCTAATCAAACGCCGCATTCTGCGGCGCGTCTGATCTGGGCCTGCACTGTTTGCCCTGGTACCCGTTTTGGGGTTTCCGGTACTAAATGGGTTAAAGAAATAGATCATCTCTATAAGTGATCTGTTGCGTAATAAATCACAGTTGTAAAGTAGATTAAATCACGAGCATATAGCTCCAGTAGTTTTTCTACTTACAACTGATCGACCAACTGTGATTTATTACTCAACAAATCACTGCTACAGATGAATCTATTTCGATTCTGACATACTAAAAATCCACAATTATTTTCTGGTTTCCTTCAATTCTCCCACACTTCCACCATTGTAAGCAAAAATCCTGCCAACATTATTGACTGTATCACACTGGCCCCCGCCCATAGGGTCTTGAAGAAATAGATGGGCTGCATGATGCTTCCAGGCAGAGCTGAAACCGACCCGCACACGAGTACTGGTAAACAGCATAGAGGATCTAAGCCTTCCCAGGCAAAGCGCTGCTAATCAGACCGTCCATGCTTATAAACCCTATTGGCTTCATTGGGCGACAGGGCTTGAGATGTCATTTCATCCCAATGTCGGGTAAAAGTCCCACAAAATTGGAAGCAACGTCTCCAAAATGACCTTTACAGTGTTGACGGGGATGTTAAACCTCAAATCAAACAAACAAACAAGGTATCTACTAGTGACAACACAAAATGGCAGCTTTTAATGAGGTCACTCGTTATGCTCTTTCGACATGTGATTTGTTGCATAATAAAACACAGTTCCTTTCCATTGCCTATATAGGTGTGCTAATAGATCAGATCTAGCTGTGATTTATGAGTAATAAATCACAGTTTTGAGGTCAGTTGTAAAGTAGACAAATCACGAGCGCGTAGTGCGCGTGATTTGTCTACTTACAACCGACCGACAAACTGTGATTTATGACCTAACAAATCAGTGGCGAGAGCTGATCTATTTCGTTTCTCGTTTCTAACACGCTGAAACTCGGCAATAATGCTGTTGTTTCCTTCAAATTCTCACAACTTTTCGCCATTGTTAAAAGAAATCCCGCTAAAATTATCGACTGAAACACATGCATTTATATCCTTTTCTAATGTTTTCGATGCAAGAATATGACGTTACACCTTCCAACGTCAAGGAAATCGACTAGTGACGTCATAAATTTGCAGTTTTAATGACGTCACAAGTCACGCTCTTCCTTGCCGTGATTTGTTGTAGAATAAAACAGTTATTTTCCATTGCCTATATAGGCGCGCTCTGTTAGAATAAAGGATATAACATTAACCCATTGTATGCTTATTGGACTCTTCCATTGCTATATGTTCGACAAGTCCATTTGTAATATGTCGGGGCTATTTTTCCTTTTTTTATTCCACTTTTGACAGAAAATTCTGTTAGCAAATAGTGCAGGCCCTGATCAGACGCCGCGTTCTGCGGCGTCTGATCTGGGCCGGCAATGTTTGTCAAGGTACCCCTTTAGGGGTTTCCAGCATACAATGGGTTAAAACCCAGTATTTGGAACTAAACTGCAATCCTAAAAGACTTACCTGGCTCCCTCAAAAGGGGAGACAAACACATCACTGTCCTCTATCTCAACTATGCAGTGCTCTGGCTGGATACCAAGGCCACTCAGCTGAATATCGGGGGTCGTCTCAGAGTTCGGACAGCCAACCACAGTTTTCTCCTGAAGAATATAATAACATCAAAGGATTTCATAGAGATTTTTCTTCCTCTTTAGAATGTTTGTTTGATCTAAGGTTTAACGCCCCCATCAACACTATTTAGGTCATTTTGGAGACGTTGCTTGCAATTTTGTGGGATTTTTACCCAACATTGAGATGAAATGACAGTTCAAGCCCTGCCATCCAATGAAACCAAAAAGCTTAAATTCACTAGACGGTCTGACTCACACCACTTTGCCTGAGCTTTAACGTCACCATCAACACTATTTAGGTCATTTTGAGCTGTTGCTTCCAATTTTGTGGGACTTTTTTTTTTTTTTTTTTTTTTTTTTTTTTAATTTTATTTTCTTTATCTTCAAGTACATATATATATATACAAAACATCTCACAATACATTTTTTATATATAAATTCCTTAACATATTTGCACTTAAGCTACAAAATGAAACATTGTCCTAAAAAAATGAAAAAAAAAAAAAAAATGAAAAAATAAGTAAATAAATAATAGAAATGAAAAAATATAAAGGAGGAAAAAAAAAAAAAAAAAAAAAAAAAAAAGAAATAAAAAAGGAAGTATGAAATATAAAGGAGAAAGAAAGTTGGGAGTTTTTTGCAGTTCCTAGCGCATATTAAAATAGAATAAAACAGAATATACGATTTAAGTCCTTAGATACTTAATAACAAATAATGGAAGAAATGTGTTCAGAAACTTCTCAAATCTTCTAATATGTATGGACAATCACTTCCCACCAAAACTGCCTGCTGTACCCAAAAATGCAAATTTCTATATTTTATATCTAAAAATATACTATCAATCATACTCATCTAACGTTGGCTAAAATAAATAAATAAGCAAATAATGAATAAACTAATATAAATAGCAATAATAATATAACAATTCTTGGATCTTACCGTAAATGTGTATTGAAATAGTTATATAAGGGTGACCATTTTGAGAAAAACTTGTTTACATTGTTGTTTATATATCCTATATATTTTTCCATTTTAAATTTTTCCCTCATCATAGATATAAATTTATTTATATTTAACTCACTTTTAAAAAACTTGTTACTGTAAATATAATATTTCGCCAAGACGAATATATAATTTATCATCTGGTTATTATCCTGGTAAGAGAACAATATATTTCTTTCTTTTAAATCCATTAATATGTTTGAATTAGCTATTAACCATCCTTTCAGTTCATTCCAGAATTGCTTAACCTTGTCACACTCCACAAATAAATGATATATGGATTCTGATTTGTCTTTACAGTATTCACATAACTCATCGTCTATTTTATTTATTTTAAATAAAAACGATTTGGTTACTAAAATTTTATTGTTTATTTTATACTGAAAATCTTTTAATTTTACATCTTTTAATGCTGTTATAACTTTATTATATTTTTTCCATTCGTCATCACTTATATTTCCTATTTGTTGTGTCCATTTATTTTGTATGTCTTGCTTATCTGCATCAATCATTATATCATAAAAATGTCTACCCCCCTTTTTGTCCTTAATAATTTGTTTTACTAATAGATTGCATTTAACATTAAATCGGTTGGCAATACATAAAATCTTGTTATTACTTAATATCGTTTTCCAATTTTCCGGAATTTTCCTTAGTAGAGAGTATAAATCTAAAAACGTACCTCTCAGCCCATAAATATGCTTTAAAGTGTCAAAATCATATATATTTCCATTCTCATCAAAAAGGTCACCAATCATAGTTAGACCCTTTTCAAACCAATCATGAATACAAAAGTTTTGCCCGTTTATTAATTTTTTATTATACCATAAAGGTGAGTCTAAAATATCTTGAGGTGTTTTTACCTCCAATTTGTAGCAAAACTCTGCCCAATTTCTTAAAAGATCTTTCCAAAATGGGTTTTGGATATCAATTGTTTCAAAATAACCAGATCCAGTACTAAATATTTTTTTAAAATCAATGTTTGCTAGTGTAAACCATGATCTGGTTTCCGAACTATGAATAATTCTTCGCAACCAAGATATTTTCAAAGCTTTTATAAAAATATAAATATTTATCATTCTAAGTCCCCCTGATGCTAGGTTCTTAATAACTATACTTCTTTTAACTCGGTCTGGTCCAGAGTTCCACAAGAATTTGAAGAATAATTTCTCCAACCGTTTAACTAATTCACCAGGTGGATTTGGCAGAGCTAAAAAAAGATGGATGAACTTGGCTAGAGCTAACGATTTTATGACGGTTATTCTTCCTAAAAGTGTTAATTTTCTTTTCGACCACTGTTTACATAGACTTTCTACCTTAGAAAAAATATCATTAGCGTTAACATCCCATATGTCAAAAACTTCTGTTGTGAATGAAACTCCCAGAATCTTAAAAGGTCCCCGTGCCCAATCAAGTTTATAATCTTTACAGAGTTTTATTGTGGAATTACTTAAACTACCTATCCAAATGGCTTTCGTTTTTTCCACATTTATTTTCAAGCCACACATATGATAAAAAGTATTTAAAATGTTCAAAGTTTCTCTTAATGACTTTTCACTACCATCTAAAAATATTTGTGTATCATCTGCGTATTGGCTGAGTCTAAGTTCTTTTTCGTTAATTTCTATTCCTTTTATTTCATTACTTTTCTGTATCATTCGTCCCAGAATTTCGGCACATAATATAAATACATAAGGGGAAATAGGATCACCTTGTCTGCATCCTCTCTTCAATTTAAAAAAATCCGACATAAAACCGTTTTGAATGATACAGGACTCTGAACCCCCCTGAAATAGTTTAATCCAAGCAATAAATGAAGAACCAAAATTAAAATATTTTAAAACTTTTTCAATAAATTCCCAGGATACTGTATCGAAAGCCTTTTCAAAATCAATGGACAATAATAGGCCTGGTATATTTTGATTTTTTGTTTCAAATAAAATATCATAGACAGTTCTAATATTTTCTCCGATAAATCTACCAGAAATAAAGCCTTTCTGTTCATCATTTATAAGTTTATCTAAAACCGTTTTAACTCTATTAGCTATTACCGATGATGCCATTTTGTATACAACATTTAATAACGAAATAGGGCGCCAATTCTTTAAATAATGCCTTGATTTACCTGGTTTAGGCAAACATGTAATAACCCCTTGTTTTTGAGTAACTGATAGAGCACCTTCTCTATAGCCATAATTTATAGATCTTAAGACGAAAATTCCGATATCAGACCAAAAGAATTTAAAGAATTCAACAGTAAAGCCATCTAATCCAGGACTTTTATCATTTTTCATGCCCTTAAGTGCTGTTAATAGTTCCTCATATGTAATTTCCCCTTCTAGTTTTTCTGCTTCTAAATCTGTTAATTTAATTGTAGTTTGTCCGACTATATCTTCAATTGATCTCTTATCAAAAGTTGGTTGTTTATCATATAATTTTTCATAAAATCTTTTCTGACAATTTAAAATATCTTTTGTATTTGTTACTTCTGTTTCATTTTCATCGACTAATTTTGTCATTACTTTATTTGTAAAATTTCGGCTCTCCAAACTTAAAAAATATTTTGATGGTTTTTCCCCTAAGTCTTGATACCTACATTTAGATCTTAACATTACTCCTTCAATTTTTTCTTTCCTAATATCAACCAGTCTATCTTTCATTTGAGTTAAATTTTGGATTTTTTCAAAATTCACATTACTAAAATTGCTTCCAATTTCTTCCTCTAAAATACTTATTTCATTTTCCAACTTATTTTCTTCTTCTAATTTTTTTCTCTTTTTTATTGAACTATATTTTATTGTGTTTCCTCTTATGATCATTAATAAAGTTTCTAAAAATAGCTGGTCATTTATATTGAATTTTATGTTTTCATCGGAAATATTTTCATTTTGCCTTAAATTTTCATTTGTCTTGTATGTAAGCTTCACTTCTTCAACCGTCCGTTTCACTTCTTCGATATATTTTCTATCTTTTAATAAAGAATTGTTAAATTTCCAATATCCTTTTCCCCTTTCATAATCTTGCAATTTTAATTTTATAACAATGCCCGAATGATCAGATCTATAGCCAGAAACAATATCAGAATCTATTACGTATTGAAAAAGATATTCACTTACTAAAAAGTAGTCTAATCGAGCTTGTTTTTTTGAAGGGTTTAATCTACACCATGTATATTTCCTAACGTTTTCGTTCATTACCCGCCAAACATCTATAAAATTATCTTCTTCTAATAAGTTTAAAACTACTTTCCTAGCTTTAGGATTATTAATATGTACATAATTAAAACTATCCATTTCTGCATCTAATACCAAGTTCCAGTCCCCGCACATGATTATATTTTCATTTTCAAATTCTGTAATCTTGTTTAGTATATTTTCATAAAACTGAGGGTTGTCTTCATTTGGCCCGTATAGGTTTACTAAAGTAATTTCTTTATCTTGAATAACCATATCTAAAATTAAATAATTACCGTTTTTATCAGATTTAACTCGTTTCACCTTTTGTTCAAAATTATTATTAATCAGTACCATTACCCCTCTACTCATTGTTGTATAAGAACTAAAATAAATGTCGAACCCCCACTCAGCCTTTATAAATGATTCCATTTTTTCATTTATGTGGACATCCTGAAGACAGACAATATTGTATTTTTTGGCCCTAAAGTATTGAAAAAGGTCACGCCTTTTGGATGCCACAGACAGGCCGCCACGACAGTTTTGTGAGAAAATTGTGATCAAGTCATCCATATTCTCCTTCATGTATATGATAACAAAGATGAGACGAGAAGTGTGAACACATATGTTTTCCAAGATATATTCTATTGTTATAAAATTCACTGCAGTATGAATATATAAATATTATTTTCTCAATCCTATAATAAAGAAAACCTACCTTTATTGTACACTTAAATCTGGAGATAAAAAAACTCATTTTCCGGCTAATGCTAACTGTTGGTACATTACTTGCTTCTTAAAATCACAAAATATTAAGTACTTGATACACAACTTCAATGTTTTGGATTAATATTTTCTAACTATATTTAATTGTGCTTTTAAACTTCTTACATTCAATTCTTTTAATAAAGACGCCCCCCACCCCACCCAATACTAATATACATTTTTAATTAACATACAGAATAGAGATGCACATAAAGTGTGCTTTAGCTCATTAATAAGGCTGACACGATTAATCATATAATCGATTAATCGATCAATAAATTCCACAGGAAATTTTGTGGGACTTTTACCCGACATTGAGATGAAATGACATCTCAATCCCTGCCACCCAATGAAACCAATAGGGTTTATAAGCATGGACGGGCCGACTCGCAGCAATTTTCCTGGGCAGGCTTAGACGTTCTAAGCGGATTACCATGCAGTACTCATGTGCGGTCGGTATCAGCTCTGCATGGAAGCATCGTGCAGCCCAATCTATTTCTCCAAGCCCCAAAGGGCGGGGGCAGCTTCCGCTTTAGAATGGGAGTTGACACGTCATTCCCTATTTCATGCAAAGCATATTTAAAAGTGGGTCTACTCTTAAAGGGAAAGAATTTGCTGCAGGGGAGCAAATTCTTTCCTTTAACCCTTAAACTGCTGAGAAAAACAACATCTGAAAATGTTGTCTGCTTAATTTATATATGTCGTCTGCTGAATCTTCTAGCAAACTTTTCAAAATATTTTTGCATACAGGCAAACAGTGTGGGCCCAGATCAGACTGCTCCTACAGGAGCAGTCTGATCTGGGTCCGCACTGTTTGCAAAAATGACTTTTAAAGTAACCAGCAGATGACAAAGCAGATGACAATTGTTGTGATCAGCATTTTATGGGTTAATGGAAGACCCCTATAGAAAAAGGAGAAAATTTTTTTTGAAGGAGTTGCCTCCCATGAAAGTTTAAATGTAATACATGAAAAGGGCCAGCATTCTGATCTGGTAGTATTTACTTCCCTTCACAGAGGGCTGTTATTTTTTATGGAAAAAATTTGCTCCTCAATGAATTCCATTACAATACCACATGTGTGATATAGTGCATCAATTTGTCACATCTCCAAAACATTTATTTTTCTGAAGAAAATTTGTGACTTTTTTCTTATTATTGCTTCGAGCATGGGTTGTGGGTGTTCGATGGAACTGCTTCATTAAGCAGGCTCTAGCAAGGACTTGGGGTTGAAAAGGGCAAAAAGATCTATGCCCCTGCAGACCCCAGTTTTCTCAATATAATGTGGGATCTGCAGGGGTGATCATTACATGGACTTGATAGTGTGATTTTTTTTTTTTTTTCGATTAAAGAATCCCTGATACATGCCAATGCCAGGAATTGAAGACAGACTGAAACAGTGGCAGAAGGTAGAGAAATACCTGAGCTATCCATGCGAACACTCACTTGATCAAATACGGTTTCTAGCACACACATTAGATTATATACTGTACCATGTTTGCATTTTTTCCACATTTAAATAAAAGCAATTCTTTCCGTGATAATTACATATTGATTCCAAACTCCCTTGTTTCAAAATGAGCAGAGCAATTAAGTGCTCTTGATTGTTTTAACTGCTTAAGTGCTAAGCAAGTATGAAGCAGATGACATACTATATTTTTTTTTAATTTTTTGACAAAATCAGGCTTGGCATTTTGTGTAAGCAGACGATTTACACGAAATGTCGAGCCTGATTTTCTCTGAAATAATCAAAAACATAAGAAAATGTCAATGTATGTTGTTGTTATTTTTAACACTTTAAGTAAAACAAAACAGGGTTGCCACAGATATTAAACCTAGAACTAATTGCTACTGTATTTCAAGGATCAGAAAAAAAGTGACAACAGTAGTTAACAATGAATACGCAGGGCTCAAGCTAGAGGGCGACTCAGGCGAAGAAGTCGCCCTCTTGGGGCTCACTTCGCCGACTTTGGCTATGAAAGCGAAAAAAACTTCGCCCTGAAATTTCGCCCGTTTTTTGTGTGTCTTCCTTGTGAACAATAACGGTAAACTGACAAGGTGACGATAATCCTTCGATCCACTAGTGTCAGAAATCTCAGTAATTACACTGAACAAAGCTAACTGTTTATTCTGCACTTCGTGCCAGTTGCAGATTGGTACTGTTATGTATTTAAATTCTAACCATTAGCTCATGCCGCTCGAGCCACTTTCAACACGCTTCGTAGTCTTGTACTGTCATAAATCTATCTCGCTTGATTGCACAAAGTTTTTATTGCAATAGAGCCAATTAAGATTACACAAGATTGTGTAACTTAAACAGGTATTTTGTACCGTTAGCTCGTGCCAAAGTCCGGGTGCAGACGTACTTTGTGAAGTACTGTTGCATGCAGTAACAAGATTATTCTGTCCATTGGCATTGACACTGCATTAGGATTTAATATTTTTTAAATAAAGATGGTTTATTTGTTTCGCCATTGATTTGTTTGTACATTACTTTTGCATCCATCAATCGTTTCATTTTTTTTATGGCCAACAACAAAAGTAGGTAGCAATTTTTTATTTTGTAAGTGAAAATAATTATTACTTGCCGGTAAATATTCAGTTATTATCCAAATTCATAAAAAAATAACAACTGATTTTCATCTAGCGAGGTTGTTCCCCCTTGTTTCTATAGTCTGTTTTAAAATACAATTGTGACTCAGTGAGAAATGATCTAACTATTACACAGAAACCTCACCATTCATTATAACATGGTTGGATACAACAAAAGTTACAGCTTGCCCAAATACAGTAAAATTACTATATTTAGACCACCTTTGGGACAGTTCAAAAGTGGTCTTTAAGACCACTTTTGAACAGTCCCAAAAGTGGTCTCTGATCAGGGGTCACTGTATGCAGAAAACAGAAAGAATAACTGCAGGCAACCAAATAAGCTTTTTAAAGCAGAATTAGTCTTCATTTCAGGTGGTCTCAATAGCGGAATTGATTGATACCCCTATAAAACACACTTTTCTCCAAATAGGGGTTTACAGGAGATCTCATTACATTGTTGTTGTTCGGCGTCAAGCCGCACCCACTTCTCCCTAGACCCAGCAAACTTCTCCCTATTTTCCCAGGAGGGAGAAGTCACTTCTCCCAAATTTTTTGGGCTAGCTTGGGCCCTGATACGGTGATGGACCATCAGAGAAAAAAATCTGAATGCACTGCCAATGCGAAATATTGTTAATGTGGTAAGGTCCAATGTGTCACTTTCTTCTTATCCTCAAACAACACTAAACATCAACTTCTAAGGTACTCGTAAATAAATACATTGCTAAGACAGCTCTGTTCTGTGAATAATTCAAATCCTCTGACATTTTTCTGACTTATTTTTGTTACTTTTTTTTCTTGTGACTTTTTTCTGAGCACTAAAATATCCAGCTCACTGCCCCCAGCCCACCCATTCATCTATACCAAAACTCACCTATCAGATATGGTAATTAACCATTTACTAACAATGTTGTGTCCTTTTTTGAAAGAGTGGCAAAAAATTAGGAGTACAAACAAGGTAAGTTTAAATGGAGAAATAGAAAAACCTAGAAAAGTGTCCCAACGAATAGGGACCCCCCCCCACCCCATCCCCCTGATGAAAAACTTAAACACAAATTGCTAATGCCAACTCAGATGAGGATGGCAATGGACAGACAGGCTTAAATCTATATGCCTTTTCCACCATTCTTTGTATGGCAGGGGCATAAAAATCCGAAATCCTTGTTTTCTCTAATGTCTCCTTATCTGGAAACATGACTGCCTGAATCATCATCATTACCCTACTGGCCATAATAAGAGTTACAGTTCATTTTAATCCTTACGCTGCAGAGAAAAAACAACATCTGAAAATGTCGTCTACTGATGTCGTCTGCTGAATCTTCTTGCAAACATTTTAAAAATATTTTTGCATACAGGCAAACAGTGTGGACTCAGATCAGACTGCTCCTTTGATCTGGGTCCACATTGTTTGCAAAAATGAGTTTTAAAGTATACAGCAGATGACAATTGTCGTGATTGGTGTCTGATGGGTTAAGCCATCTGATCAGGATCTACATTGTTGGTCATTCAGCTCATAAATTTGTTGCAATAACTTGCATCAAGTTATCTGATTGGTTGATAATCAGTAATGGGTGTGGCATCTATAAATATTCAGCAGGTCAAGGGTTAAAAGTGCCACCATATTGGTAAATTTTAGGAATTCTTTCAAAAGCATAAGAATGCTATGGCGGTGTAACTATTCAATTGGAAGCTGTCATCTTTGAAAGAAATCCAAGCGAAAAAAGAATGTCATCTTTAAATTCAGTTTATTTGTCTTCTAACATTTACATTTTTAATAGTTTCCCATCTTTTAATCGAACACTATTGACATCACTTCATATACAATGATGTAATGTGTGAGCTCTAAACGTGCTCTTTGACCTCACGTTATATTACTACCTGTCATCTAAGATTCTTGCTCATGGAATTTATCGAAGTATAAAACTTTTATTTCAACCAATCAAATACTCGAAATGTGCATAATGATGGAGAATTGGAATTATAAATAGACAAATGTGTTCAGCATGATGAGGGTTAACCCTTATCTTACTGTTCACGTCACAACCCCTATCTTTGCAAACAGTGTAGATCCAGATCAGATGGTTTCTGAAGAACCCTTATCTTGCTGTTCACGTCACAACCTCTATCTTTGCAAACAGTGTAGATCCAGATCAGATGGCTTCTGAAGAAGCCATCTGATCAGGATCTACACTGTTTGGCATTCAGTTTATGAATTTGTAGCAATAAATTACATCAAGTAATTTGACTGGTTGATAGACAGAAATGGGTGTGGCTTAAATGAATATTCAGCAAGATAAGGGTTAATATTGGTATCCAATAAACTTCTGGACAAAAGGTGCTGGTGAACATTTATTAATGCATGTGCGCTAACAACGCTAAATACGGTATGTTGTTGGCAACCACTGCCTACAGCGAAATTTAGTGCAGTCAAGACAACTTGGTTGGAGATTTGTCAACCATAATATCCACATTATACAGAAATGTATAAATAATCTTGGAAATAAATCTCTATATGTATGGAAAAGATTTGGTTTTTATTTCACCCCAATTTATCTAAGACCATTATTCTTGAAGTCAAACTCATTACTTGATTCGAAAGAAAAGGAATATATAGTGATAAATGTGAAAATTATCTTAAGCCTCAACTGTGTTTTCTTAAATTTAGGATAATTTCGAAAGAAAAGGAAATTATAGTGATAAATGTGAAAATCATCTTAAGCCTCTTGTGTTTTTCAAATTTTAGGTATTCAAAAGAAAAGGAATATATAGTGATAAATGTGAAACTCATCTTAAGCCTCCTGTGTTTTTCAAATCTTAGGTTTATTCAAAAGGAAAGGAATATATAGTGATAAATGTGAAAATAATCTTAAACCTCCTGTTTTTTTCAAATTTTAGGTTTATTCGAAAAAAAAAAAAAAAGGAATATATAGTGATAAATCTGAAAATCATATTAGGCCTCCACTGTGTTTCTTAAATTTAGGTTTATTTGAAAGAAAAGGAAAATATAGTGATAAATCTCAAAATTATCTTAAGCCTCCACTGTGTTCTTAAATTTAGGTTTATTCGAAAGTAAAGGAATATAAAGTGATAAATCTGAAAATCATCTTAAGCCTTCACTGTGTTTCTTAAATCAAGAATAAATATATGGTGATAAATCTGAAATCATCTCAAGCCTCCACTGTGGATTATTCGAAAGAAAAGGAATATACAGGAATAAATTTCATGAATGTAAATTAAAGAAGCTATTTGAAAAAAAAAGAAAGAAAAGAAAAGATGGCAGAATCATTAAATCAGTCTGCTGCTTCAACTGTGAGAACAGACTTGCGTGCAAATGAAACTTCATGCTCAAACTTATCAGGAATATCCTCTTTATTTGAGCAAGACAAGATTATGTCTGATAAATATGATGGTGTGTTGTACCACATGTTACCATCAGGACAGAAAGTTAACATTAAATTTTCAATTCCAGTGCTTTTCAGGGAATTCATCATTTTGTTGGAAAAAGAGTTTGTGAAATCTGAATGGAATATTAATGGTAAGTTTTCTGTATCATCACATATTCAGGGAAGAAAAGTGCAAATAACTGTCTATGAAGTTAATAAAACCATTGAGATTTCAGGCCCTGGACATAAACTATGGAGAGATATAACCTTCAAAAGGCTTGCTAACAATTTATGCACAAGGTTCATTCAAAGCTTCAGTGCTGACTCTCAGGACAGCATAAACATTTCCAAAGAACTACCAGAGGCCACAAGTACCCCCATAGTGATAGGGACTAACACAACATCTGTGCCTGTGTTAACTCCTAGTGGGCCCAGTGATGATCAAAGAACCCCCATTGAGAGGCAGATGGTAGCAATCCTTGAATCACTGTCTTATCACTCCAAGATGATTGCCTCACTGCAGGAGCAGCTCACCAACCTAACAACCCAGGTTGTCAAATTGCAGGAAAAGTCATCTGCCAACAAAGCCGATACACAGGAAAACCTGCCTGATACAACAAACAGGATCCTTGTGGACGAGTCTGTTTCTTCTCTTAATTCGCATGTGACCTGCAACAATGCCGATCCCACTATTATTCTAGACACCTACCAGACTCCGTCTCTACCAAAATCCAAATCAAAGAAAACTATGAAAGCTAGGAGAATAAACAACAAAAGTCCACAACAAAACAACCCCCAAAACAGCCTACAACTCAATGATAATGTTAACAGGCCATCAAAAACCCTCATAATTGGAGATTCTATCATCAAAGGAATAAATGAAAAAGGTCTAAAAAAACATGTGCATAGTCATGGCATTTCTGGGGCCACAGTAGAGACTGTATTGGATCAACTATCACTGTTTGATATCAAGAATTTCTCTACAGTGATCATATCCGTAGGAGGGAATGACATTTGTAATGGAACAAATGTGGAATATGTGGAGGAAAAATATGATCATCTCATCGAGTACATACAGAAAATCAATCCGGACTGTAAAGTTGTTAATTGTACAGCCTGTCCACGACAAGACTGTGATGTGTCTGAACTGAACAAGATACTCAAATCGCTGAGTGACGAATATAGTACCCACCTGGTTGATATGGAGAAATACTTTTATAATCAAGATGGTGCTCCAACTCTCCGATATTATAGTAAAGACAAAATTCATCTGTCAAATGCAGGAATCAGAAGGCTGTTAGATGCAGTTGAAAAATCATGTGATGGGTTGGTACTAGTAGGAAATTTTGAAATGTGTGTGTTTAATAACAGACGCGCAGTAAACCATACGGGAAATGCTCGCCGCTCAAGGCCAAATAACAGACAGTCAGCGCAACATTACAACAGACAAAATATTCAGCAACACAGGAAGAGAAATTATGCAACAAGCAACAAAGCACAGAGTTGTGTAAAATGTGGTGAAACAAACCACTCTACATTCAACTGCAAGCACAAAGAGCAGATCAAATGCCACAACTGTGGATATCTTGGACACAAACAATTTAGATGTCCTAATAACTAGGAAAACGGCAATGACGCCTCAGTGTTTGACTCCCGTAATATATTTTCAATATTACAGGAACTTTGTTCTCAGTGCAACAGTATTTCTTGTCAGTGTACGGACAACAATTATGGAGACATACCTTTAATTTGTGCTGAACATCAAACCAAAGGAACTTTTTCAAACAACCCTAACAATTTAAGTGAGGAAGGATCCTCAAAAAACAACTTCAGTACAGGTACTGAAATTAGGAGCTCATACAGAGAAGTTTATGAATGTGACACTTTTGTTGAAAGTGATACAAATTCTGTTGACTGTGTATATAATTATCCAACTACATCATCTTCTGTACATGAAATAAATGTTTCTCCCTTGCTGGCCCAAAACGATTTAATAAATTTAAGATTGAGAGGTAGAGGCTTGCGAATCGGTCATCTAAATGTACAGGGTATCAGAAGTGGTGAGAAAGTTGACCAGCTTAAGCTTATTCTTCACTCAAATGAGAATAATATCTGTATGCTAGGTATTAGTGAAAGCAAATTAGGGAGTGACATTCCAGATAATTTCTGTCATATAGCAGATTTTAAGTGTTATAGAAAAGATAAAGTACAAGGGTCAGGTGGGTTGCTGGTTTATGTTCGACAAGATATTTCCTGTATAAGAAGGGTCGATTTAGAAGATGAAAATTTTGAAAGCATGTGGTTTGAAATTTCTCAAAAAAACAGCAAATCATTTTTAGTTGGACATATGTACAGAAATCCAACATCAACAGTTGCCTGGAATGAAACTTTTGACAACCAGATCGAAAAGGCTATGGAGGAAGAAAAAGAGCTTTTCATCTTAGGAGATTTAAATCGCGATTTGCTGAATATGCAAATCAAAACCCCTTGGCTAGAATATATGAATACTCATGGGCTCATACAGCACGTTAATGAACCAACTCGTATAGTTCCCAATAGTAGTGAAACCTTAATTGACCACATTTATTCTAACTTTTCAGAAAATATTCAGCATGTTGATGTACCTAACATAGGTCTAAGTGATCATTACCCAGTGTTCTTTACTCGCAAAACAAACTTTAATCAACCAAAGGGGACCCATCATACTATAAAATATAGGTCCTTCAAAAATTTTAATGAAACAAAATTCATAGAAGATTTAAAATTGGTACCCTGGGACATCATTAAAATTTTTGACAATGTTGATGATGCATTGGAGGCATGGTATTCCTTGTTTAAAGATGTAGTAGACAAGCATGTTCCCATGAAACAACATAGGGTAAAAAAAATCAATCAGCCAGACTGGTTAACCCCAGAAATTATTGATGGCATAAAAATGAGAGATAGGCATAAATCATTGGGCAATAATGATCAATACAAAATTTGGAGAAATAAAGTTGTCAGCTTAATCAGACAATCTAAGAAAGCACACTACCAAACTTTAATTGAAGAAGGTAAAAACCAGCCTTGCACTATATGGAAAATATTCAATCAATTAGGTGCAGGTAAACAAAAATCAGATGATTCATCTAATGTTAATTCAATTAAAATAGGGAATATGGAAATGGACAATCCCATAGATGTTGCAAATGCCTTTAATAATTATTTTGTCACTATAGCTGAAAATATTAAAGAGCCTATCATACCATCAGACCATGAAAAACTTAGCGAATTCTGTGGTCGTAAAATTCCAAATGAAGTAACATTTCAAATGCCCCTTTTAAGTAATGAAAAAGTGCTAAAATACCTGAATGGATTGGATGTAAATAAATCAACTGGAACAGATGAATTAGGTCCAAGGTTACTGAAAATTGCATCCCCTTCCATTTCTGAAAGTTTAACGTACATATGCAATTTAAGTATTCAAAAAGGTGTCTTTCCCGAAAAATGGAAGGAAGCGAAAGTGAAACCTCTACATAAGGGAGGTCCTTCTAATGAGCCAAATAACTTTCGTCCAATATCCATTCTGCCTGTTCTTTCTAAACTCTTTGAGAAGCATGTTCACGAAACACTTATGGTTTTTCTTGTAAAGTATGACTTACTTTATAATGCACAGTCTGGATTTAGAACTAATCATTCCTGTGAAACAGCTCTAATTCACATGGTAGACAAATGGCTAAGGGCTCTTGACAAAGGAGAAATAATTGGTGCCGTCCTTGTGGACTTCCGCAAAGCTTTTGATCTTGTTGATCATAATATCTTATTGAAAAAATTGAAACTGTACAAGTTTAACCAAACATCATTAAATTGGTTCAAATCATATTTAACATATAGACCTCAAAAGGTGTCTTTCAATAATCTATTTTCGGATGAAAGATATCTTAAACATGGAGTACCTCAAGGCTCTATTTTAGGACCACTCTTATTTCTCCTTTTCATAAATGATCTCCCTTTATATACTGATGTCAGTACTGATCTTTATGCAGACGATGCCACAATATATGAAGCTAATTCATCCCTAAAGGAAATTGAAATCAAATTACAGAAGGCTCTGTCAAATATAGCAGAATGGTGTAAACAAAACGGTATGGTGATTAACTTTGATAAGACAAAAGCAATGTTAATAACAACAAGACAACGGAGAAACAGGTTGGAGAGAGATATAAGTGTAATCTTCAATGGCATCCCTCTAACTACAGTATCTAATGAGAAAGTCCTGGGAGTACATATTGA
This sequence comes from Lucinisca nassula, assembly GCA_963580285.1. Taxonomy (NCBI): domain Eukaryota; kingdom Metazoa; phylum Mollusca; class Bivalvia; order Lucinida; family Lucinidae; genus Lucinisca; species Lucinisca nassula. The sequence continues at coordinate 86,476,187 of OY757020.1, read as the reverse complement.
CAACAATCTCTTGTGGGGGGATCACATCAGCAAAGTTACAAAAAAAATGTCTACTAATATATGGCTACTCTCAAAAATTAAGTGCTATTTATCTTTAGAACATAGACTTATGTTCTATAAGGGTTATATTCAACCTCATTTGGATTATGCAAACACTGTTTGGGGAAGCACAGCAAAATCTAATATATCAAAAATTGAAAGGCTTCAAAGGAGGGCATGTAGAGTAATTTTGGATTATAATGTAGACAATATATACCAGTCAATGTGTGATTTGAAAATAATGACATTATCTGAAAGGGTATTCTTTAGGAAAGCAAAATTTATGTTTAAAGTTTCTAATGCTATGACACCTGAATATATCAATGACCTTTTTTCAAGGCGCCCTCAACTTAATCTTGATGGTACAGAAATGCACATATTGCGCTCAATGGCAGCTGATAATTTTGTTCTACCCAAACCGAAGACAGAGTTGTACAAGGGCAGTATGGCTTTTTCAGGGCCCATCATTTGGGGCAGTCTCCCTACCCAAGTTAAAATATGCACCCTCTGTTGAATCCTTTCATTCGAGGTGCATCAAATGGATGAAAAGTTAACAACATTCCAGGCAACTATAAGCTGAATCTAAGAGATCACTGTATAATTTGGTGTGTGTTCGTGAGTGAGGTATGCATGCATTTTGTGTTTCATTCCATTTATTTGATCATTCATCAGTTCCTTGAAATCTTTGTCTCTTGTATATGTTTAATGACTCACTCACTCCACTCCACTCCACTCACTCATTTACTCACTCACTCACTCACACTCACTCACTCACTCACTATTATCTACTTTGGTGTGTATGCATTTGTGTATGCTTTTATACAGTATGAGTGTCATTTATTCTTGTTTTCCTTGTAGATTTGTAAATATTTGAGGGCCACAAGGGAGATTAGTTTTGTACTAATTGTGTTACCCTCTTGAAATAAAGACTTTATTATTATTATTATTATTATTATTATTAAACAAAACCAAGAAGAAATTATTGAAAGAAGCTTGGCAGATCAACAACTTATCAATCTGTGGTTAATACTTAACCCTTATCTTGCTAAATATTCATTTAAGCCACACCCATTTCTGTCTATCAACCAATCAATTACTTACTGTAATTTATTGCTACGAATTCATAAACTGAATGCCAAACAGTGTAGATCTTGATCAGATGGCTTCTTCAGAAGCCATTTGATCTGGATCTACATTGTTTGCAAAGATAGGGGCTGTCGTGAACAGCAAGATAAGGGTTAATACTTAAAGCACCAAGGCAAATAACAGGTAGATGACAGTCTTTTTTATTTCAGATAAAATAAGGCTTGGCATTTCATGTGAAATCATTTGCTAAATTTTACTACCAAAAAGATGCAAATTTTCAGATTAAAAAATATTTTTGCGCAAAACAGATTTGGGGAATGTGGTGAGGTGGTTCAAACGAGTATCTGCGAGGCAGCTCTAACAAGTACCCACAATCTATGTTTATGAGCAGAAATAAGGAGGAAAATGTACATTCCTATAAACTCCAGTTTTACTATATAAAAGGGAGGTTTAAGGGGAGCAAAACAGCATAGGCATGTTTTCTAATGTAATGGCTTAATTGAGAGGAGATAATAGTTCAAAGTTTTTAACTTTTTGTTTTTTTCATTTCTTCCTCTCGCAGCCATCTTGTTAATAGTGGACTCTATCATTTTAGTAATTTCTGTACAGAGCTACATGAGAGAAACAATTCTGTAAAGTAATTTTGAAACTGACCCATTGGCTTGAGGGATGTCAAAGAACCCATTGCATGTGGGAAACCCCAAAATGGGTACCTTGGCAAACCGTGCAGGCCCAGATCAGACGCCGCAGAATGCGGCGTCTGATCAGGGCCTGCACTATTTACTTCAAAAATAGAATAAAAACGAAAAAATAGGCCTGACATCCCCTTATATGACAAATCGACTTGTCCAACATATAGCAGTAGAAGAGTCCACTAGTATACAATGGGTTAAAAGTTTTTCGATTTCTAGATCTGGCGATTATCTTGTTCAATACAGTGAAGTCATTTTAGCAGTTTGGTACAAGGCCATGAGAAGTGTTTTGAAATCGAGCCGAAGCATTTAAGCAATTTTGATGCAGGGCAATAATATAAGAATCTTATTTAAGAATTTGTCCCTCGGCAAGCCTCGTGATGTCGGACAGTGACCCTCGAGGCGGATTTTTTATCCGCCCCTCACACCCATATAGGATTCTTTTTCTTGCATACCTGCCATTTTTAGCGCAGATTTTTAATGCTGCAGTCACTTCGAGGACCGACGTCTGCCATATTGTGATCTTAAGTGACGTCACGTAATGTGCTATGACGTCAACCTTAACGACGGCACATAGGAGGTCGTAATCAACCAGTGCAATTATCAAAACACATGATTATATTCTATTTTAGGTCAGAACACCAGGGTCAGAACATAAATTTCTATCCCAGAGTAAAATCACGGATTTGCTTGTCTGGTGTGCAAGAAAAGAAACATTAGAATGAAATTGGTTTGAAACTGGAGACAGACCAACCGACAATGGACACGTACCACTCGTACACTAGTTCACATTGAACACCTTGCTTTCAAGTGAGCTAAAATCATAAACTTTTAGACTGACCCTCAGTAAGTGGAACTTTGCTTATCAATTGTTGCTGCAGGAATATGCCAAGTGATTCATGAATAATTCATTAAGATTAGGTGCCAATCTCTCTTCCCATTGGAAAGCATGCTCTTGTGAAAACTACAAGGGGAGGTAAAAAAGTTTTTAATCATTAAGTAAGTGAACGGGTCAAAGTGTTTCAGGTATAAACTATTAAGATATGATAGAAACTAATCTCTCTTAATTCCAATTGGAAAACATGCACTTGTGAAAATACAAATTAATGGTGTGCAAAAGTTCACTCTGTGATAACAGAATGTTTCCAGGCACCCCAACCCCATTCTTACATGGTTTTGTATATAGCACAGTTTAAAGTTTGATCCCAAAAATGAATAGATTCTAAATCTACACATTTTTGTTGAGATTATGGGCAATCTATTCAAATTCTTTGTAAGTTTCTGCAGAAATCAAAAGTGTCAATATGATAAAGATGCTGTCTTCCAGGGACAATCCTCACCCGTAAAACAAGCAATTTGCATAATTATGAGGTAGAAAAACAGCCATGAATCCCATAATGGGGGGTGGAGTGGGGTAGGGGGTGGGGGAAGTACGGGGTTTTGTCATAATTTGACAAATATAACCTAAAATATTTAATTGAACTTGACATATATTTTAGGACTATGTACCTGTGTATATACTTGTCTTCCAGCCCCCGCCCATCGGGGTTTGAAGAAATAGATGGGCTGCATGATGCTTCCACACAGAGCTGAAACCGACCGCACACAAGTACAGGTAAACCGCTTAGAAGATCTAAGGCTGCCCAGGCAAAGCGGTGCAAGTCGGCCCGTCCATGCTTATAAATCCTATTGGTTTCATTGTGCGGCAGGGCTTGAGATGTCATGTCATCTCAATGTCGGGTAAAAGTCCCACAAAATTGGAAGCAACGTCTCCAAAATGACCTTTACAGTGTTGACAGGGACGTTAAACCTCAAATCAAACAAACAAACAAAACCAAATATAAAGGGATGTGCAACAGTAGTGATGTTATATGCTCCTCTGCTGCAAATGATAGGTTTGTAAACCCTTGTCCTGCTGAATATTTAAAAATGCCACACCCACTACTGATTATCAACCAATCAGATTATTTGATGCATATTATTGCAAGAAATTCGCAACCTGAATGGCAAACAATGTAGATCCTGATCAGATGGCTTCATCAGAAGCCATTTGATCAGGATCTACATTGTTTGAAAGACATATCCGGGCTCAACAGGACAAGCGTTAAGATGCAGCTGCATTCAATCTTTGCAGTCAATTGGTGTCATGTCACATGACGAAAACATGCCTATATAATTTTGGCCCCCTTCATATAGTAAAACTGGGGTATACAGAAGTATTTTTCTTATTTCAAAAACATAGATTGTGGGTACTCGTTAGAACCGAGGCGGTTCCAACCAGTAAGGTACCCAGAATCTCTGCTTTGAGCAGAAATATGAAAAATATCAGAACTTTTCACCTGAAAATTTTCAGTATTTTCTATATGTTTGAATAGGTATGTTTTCGTAATGCATGCTAAGACCTTTTGTTTGTAGAGGCTCATTTCAAGCAGATTAAAACAAACACAACAGAACCATCAGATGAAGAAGCTTTGTTTTCAAGTTCCAACCAACTGGGCATCAAATTTTAACTGCTCAAAAATTTTAACTCTGGACCTGTTGAATGAATCAATTTTGCTACACTCATTTCTGACTATCTAACAATCAAATAACTTGATATGATGTATTTATTCAAATTCACACTCTGGATGACAAACAGTGTAGATCCTGATCAGAGGGTCATCTGATAAGGATCTACACTGTTTGCAAAAAGGTAGAGGTTATTGTAGTTAAGCAGGATTAAAATTAAAACTAGCAAAGATTAATGCTTTTTCCAACTGCTCATATAAGCAGAAATCATGCCCATCCAGCTGATAAATGTTTGTCCTGCTCATAAATATTAAAATGGAAAGAACAATCCTGCTCATAAATATCAAAAGGGAAAATAATTCTGTTCATAAATATTAAAATCTAATATTTAGGCTCATAAATATTTAAAAGTCAACAATTTTGCTCATAAATATTAAAATATCAACAATTCTGCTTATGAATATTAAAAGCCCCAAAATCCTGCTCATAAATATCAAAAGGACCACACTTGTTGGCTTGATAATATTTATGAACAGGATAAATTTTTATGCTTCGACAGTAATCTGGTCAGAAATTATAAAGTTAATATTAAAGCAGTTTGCCTGTAAGTGCAATTTTGAGTCTAAACAGAATTTAACCATTATTCCGCTGAACACGACAACCCATACCTTAAAGTTGCAAACAGTGTAGATCAAGATCAGATGGCTTCTGAAGAAGCCATCTGATCAGGATCCACACTGCCATTCAGTTTGTGAGTTTTAACAAATACATACTATCAAGTAATTTGATTGGTTGATAACAGAAATGGGTTTGGTTAGATTGAATTATTCAGCAGGAAACAGGTTATTTAACTACATATGGGTAGAAGCCTCTGTGGTGTAATGGTTACGCTACTCGCCTTGTAAACCAGGGGTCACAGGATCGATCACGGGCTTCTCCAGACTTTCGGATGAGTCTTTAAACCGAGGTCCCGTCTCCATATGACCTTAGCTGTTGGTGGGACGTAAAACTCAAACACTCACTGACTCACAACATATGGGTGTCCTGATTTTAGCATCCACAAACTTTTTCACTTAATTCTTATCAAATATAATATTCCTTTTTAAACATTTTAGTATTACATACCATTCAAAAGCTGTGTAACCCTCAGATTAAGAAAGTGTATCCATTCGGAAAATATATGTCATGTCGTCCGAACATAAAATATCCTTAAAAGCTATCTTTTCAGCCCATTTTTTATGGGAAACCCCTAAATGGGATATTGACAAACAGTTCAGGCCTAGGTTGCTGTGTCTGATCAGGTCCTTCACTGTTTGCAAGAAGTTCAGCCATTCACTAAATCCTGGCAAAACCCCTGAATTTTAATGCACAGCATGCAAATTCTTTTTGGAGACTCTGAATTTGCATACCTTAAGTTGTCAAATCCTGTTTTCTGGGAAAAAAAATAAGAGAAAACAAGATTTGACATTTCATGCAAATTGTCTCTTCCACAAGATTTGACATTTGATGCAAATTGTCTCCCAGGAGGAGACAATTTGCTTGAAATGTCAAATCTTGTTTCCTTGGGAAAAAAAAAATCCTAGGGGACGATTTGCACAAAAATGTAAAATCCCGTTTTCTCGGAAAAAAAGAGAAAAATTCCAACAATTTGTTGTCAGCTGAATTAGTCTGGAGAGTAGTGAAGGTTACAATGGACCCCTTCTATATATAAGATGGGTCATTCCATTAAGTACAAAATGGGTAAAAGACATCTTTTAAATAATCACCATTGTCACGGTAAAGTGTTTAAATTTCAAATTTTAAATTCCAGAAAGATTCAATAACTGACCTTCGTGATTATTTATTCAACAGAAACTCAAAAAAGTTATTGACAACCTGTCAGAGGAAAATTCAACACTATTACTCCAACAAGAACAGTGAATCAAATAATTATTGCAGCCGAGATATACAGTAACAGCAAAAAGGGGATGTTCAAAAAGTATATAGACAAATATGCTTTGGATTTATTTTGCAGAGGTATGGCCATGTCATCACTTATGAGGTCATATCCAATCAGTCAATCTTTCTCAAACTGTTCCTGGGCTGCTTCAGACCTGGACCAACCCCTTAACTCTTGTCCAGTTGAATAAATTAATTTGCCACACCCACTTCAGACTATCAATCATATTACTAACGAGAAACTCACAAAATGAATGGCAAACAGTGTAGATACTGATCAAATGACTTCTTCAGAAGCCATCTGATCTGTATCTATACTGTTTGCAAAACTTGTGCATATTCAGGTTCAGCAGGACAATGTTTAACCCTTAAGACGCCGAAAAAAAATCTACATCTGAAAATGTCATCTGCTTGCAAACTTATTAGAGATATTTGTTCATACAGGCAAAGTGTGGACCCAGATCAGACTGCTCCTAAATGAGCAGTCTGATCTGGGTCCACACTATTTGCAAGAATGACTTTTAAAGTAACAGGTAGACAAAAAAGCAGACGACAATTGTTGTGATTGGCATTTTATGGGTTAAAGTTTCATTAACCCTTAATTCCTGTGCTTTAAATAAACAGTGTAGACCTTTATCAGATGTCAGTTGTCATGCAGTATCTGCTCTAGTTCTACATTGCAGGGTTCTGCCAATATCTCATTTTTGGCAGGCTAGGAAGCAGGAATATTAACCAATAAAATGCCAATCACGACTCCTGTCATCTGCAATGCCATCAGCCGGTTTCCTTAAAAGTAATGGTTTGCAGACATTGTTGACCCAGATCAGACTGCTCCTGTATGCAAAAGATCTTTTAAAACATTTGCAAAAAAATCAGCAGACGACATTCATACCTGCCAACTTTCACCCATTAGGAGTGAGTTTCACGATTTTTCCATGCATTTTGATCTCACGATTGTGTTGCCAAAATTAGGCAAAAATCAAGATTTTTCCACCTCCTCACGCTTGGTATTTTTATCAGCCATATTGTTTGTGGATAGTCATTTGGAATATCTTGGATTTCTTCACTATCTATTTTGGAGATGGAAAAACCCCGAGTATATTTTTAGCTGTACTGACTATTTTTAACCCAATGATAGATTATCCTGTACCCACAAACAAATGCAAGTTGCCAACAGTTTTCTATCTGTATGAGCATGAACAGGGATGCCCTTTGCTGTTCTTTTCATGTAAGTATGTTTGAACAATTATCTTATCTCTCCCAGATGTAATGAAAGTAAATATTTACCTATGAATGAGCAATGTCATGTATTTTCGTGACTACGAAAATTGTAGTTTTTATCTCTCAAACTAAGAATTGTATTATTATTTGGTAATGAGTGTTCTAACACTTCAGAAACAATTGTTTTGCAAAATAAAGGCTGTTATAGTCAGACATTAAGCACTCCTTGCAATTGCATGAAAACTGCTTCTGAGTAAAAGAACCTAATTTCAGAGAGATCATGTATTCAGACAATCTTCAGTTATTGCAAATACTGTTAATTATTGAAGTTTAAGTATTATACCAGTGATTTATTGGATAATACATAAAATGTAAACATGCAATTTTTCTGATTGTACTAGTGGACTGGAGTGTTCTAGTTTGAAAAAAAAATCTCCCCCATGGAAATTTTGGGGAAAGTATTCACCGCGCTTTATTCCATCGAAAAATGCCGTGACACGCAGAATCTCCCCATGAAAAATTTGAAAAGTTGGCAGGTATGGACATTAGCAGATGATATTTTAAGTTTTAGTTTTTCTCAGCGTCCTGCTACTCATGACAACGCCTATTAGATCCAAATCAGAGCCCTCTGAAGAAGTCATCTGAACAGGATCACTGTGTTTGTGAATTGAAAGAATGCATTATTTAAAGTAATTTAATTGGTTGATAGTCAGAAATGGGAGCCGCTAATTAACTTATTCAGCAGGATAAGGGCTAAAAACACTTTCCAGTACTTGCTAGTCCTCCAATCTGGAAATTTTTTAATGACCCTCACTGACAGAATGTGTCCCCAGCCTCTTTTCAGGTGGGGAAGTTGAAACATACCTGTTGTATTACTCAGCTGTCAAAATGTGACCTTCAATACCAACTGCTATACCTTAGGGTATACAACTCCAAACAAACAAAAGTCTGAGGTGTAACTATTATTCCTTTTCTCTGTTGTTGGATAGACTGTGTGTCAATCAAGGTGATTCATTACAGTAGCTTTATGCTGCTGAAGTCCATGTGACTATCACTGATTTGCACAAAAATCCATGTAACAGATATTTATAGCTGCACCATGAATATTAATTTTCAAAATTTTTAATTTGTACCATAAAATCCTAAAAATTCCGATACCGTGAGGACTTGCTGTTACGTTCTCCTAAAATTTTAACTACTTTGTTCCCGGCCCCTGCTTGAAGAAATAGATGGGCTGCATGATGCTTCCATCCAGAGCTGATGCTTCCACGCAGAGCTGTCGCCCCCGCCCAATGGGGCTTGAAAAAATATTTGGGCTGCATGATGCTTTCACGCAGAGCTGAAACCGACCGCACACGAGTAATGGTAAACCGCTTAGAGGATCTAAGCTTGCTCTGGCAAAGCGGTGCGAGTCAGACCATCCATGCTTATAAACCCTATTGGTTTCACTGGGCGACAGGGCTTGGGATGTCTTTCATCTCAGTGTCGGGTAAAAGTCCCACAAAATTGGAAGCAACATCTCCAAAATGGCCTATACAGTGTTGACGGGGACGAAACAAACAAAATCCACACAGAGCTGAAAATGACCACACATGATTACTGGTAAATGGCTTAGAGGATCTAAGCCTGCCCAGGCCAAGCGGTGCGAGTAGGTCGTCCATGCTTATAAACCCTATTGGTTTCATTGGATGACAGGGCTTGAGGTTTCATTTCATCTCAATGTCGGGTAAAAGTCCCACCAATTGGAAGCAACATCTTCAAAATGACCTTTACTGTGTTGACGGGGATGTTAAACCTCAAATCAAACAAACAAAACAAACAATCAAAACAACTTTGTTTGCCAATAGTGTAGACCCTGATCAGACTGCTCCTTCAATTGGTAAGGCATAAAACAACAGTTCTTCTGAAAGCAATAATATACATTTCCTTCAATTAATCAATCAATTGATTTCTCATTATACAAGATCACGGGTTGACAAACGGCCAAGGCCTGTAATCTTATTATTCTGACAAGCTTTTTCAGATCCATCATGTTTTATAAGTAGGTACTTGTCAATAAAGATGTCTCTGCGGATTTCTACAGGCTACAGACTTCTTCAAGGATGATTCAAGTACAAATGAGCCGAGCCATCACGCAAACACACCTATATAATTTTGACCGCTCTTGAACCCCACTTTTATACAGTAAAACTGGGGTTTACAGGGATAAACCTTATTTCTCTTATTTCGATGTGGCGGTTCTAAAGTATATAGTAGTCGCAGATAAGATTGACTAGGCAGAACTATTCAGGTGTTGTCAATATTGTTTGTTTGTTTGTATTGGAGTTTAACGGCCCAGTCAACACTATTTAGGTCATTTTTGAGCCGGTCAGTTTACCTATCCACACTTTCCTGGGCAGGCTTATACGTAAGCGGTTAACCAGTACAGTGCACATTCTTTCGCCAGAAACTGACAACTGCCCTTCTTGAATCAGCGGAAGGGAGAGAATGACCGTAGAAAAGATTTCATGATCAATCTCCACGAAAGAATGTTGCCGACCCCGGCGGGAGTCGAACCCGCGTCCTCCTGATCACCAGTCAGACGCGCATCCGACTGAGCCAACGAGGCCGGCCTGTGTGTTGTCAATATATGTCAAATTCGCTGATTCCACCAGAAGATTCAGTAGAGTGCCTTTCGCACACTTTCTACAAGCGGACGTAATGGTCATAAACGCCACAGCTATGCTTGTGTTACAGTTGAATTCTCACAATTGGATGACTTGGTTTACCTTTTTGTTAATGGAATATTCCTAAGGCAGGTACAAGCGAAAGCTCCGCCTAGTCAATCTTATCTGCGACTACTATACCAACAATCTATATTTCGGTACATGTGAGAACTGCGTCAATGAGGTGATTCCAAAAAGAAAAAACAATATATATTTCGATCAGAAATAAGAAAAAATATCACAATTTTCCATCTTAAATTTTTCATTTTTACGGCAGTAAAATTTACAGTGTATTTGTATAGGGATGTTTTCCCAATGACAGCAAAAAGATACAAGTCGGCATGTCAGCAAGATTGAGGGCCCGCTCATCAGGGCTTGGAGAAATACATTGGGCTGCATAGTGCTTCGGCATAGAGCTGAAACCAACACTGCATGGTAAACTGCTTAGATGGCCAGGTCAAAGCCTATCGAGGCAATTAATGGGTTAAGAATTTACACATCCATAAAGCTAACATGGACAAAAATAAACGGCAGGCTATTCTATATAGTCTATAAATCAAAGCACTGGTCTATAGCACTGGTGGGCGATTGTCTCTGTGTGTAGACTAGGAAAATGGTCCTGAACGGAGAACTTAACTCTTATCTTGCTGTTTACGACAATCCCTGTCTTTGCAAACAGTGTTGATCCAGATCAGATGGCTTCTGAAGAAGCCATCTGATCAGGATCTACACTGTTTGACATTAACTTTATGAATTTATAGGAATAAATTACATAAGGTAATTTGATTGGTTAAAAGTCAGAAATGGTTGCAGCTAAAATGAATATTCAGCAGGATAAGAGTGTTTTGTTTAATCCTTGAATTTCTGTGCTTAAAGCAAACAGTGTAAACCCTGATCAGATGCTGCATTCTGTCCCAGCACATGAGTCCAGTCAATGTTTTACAACAAGCTTTCTTTTTCACATTAAGATAACACATCAGTCAGGCATAGTGCATCTTTGTTTTGTTTGTTTGTTTGTTTGTTTCAGTTGAGGTTTACGTCCCCATCAACACTATTTAGGTCATTTTAGAGACATTGCTTCCGATTTATGTTCTGACTAGCAGCACCTTGTCTGGGCAGGCCTAGACGTTCTGAGCGGTTTACCAGTACTCATGTGCAGTCAGTTTCAGCTCTGCCTGGATGCACCATGCAGCCCAATCTATTTCTCCAAGCCCCAATAGGTCCTCTTCGATGTTTACAAAACAAACTTTATCCGACACCTGCATTACATAATTTTTAATCAATGACAGGTGCATTATAACAAAATGGGACAAAGTCAATTTCATGGCAAAAAAAAAGCAGAGGGCCAAAATGGCCCTGAATCGTTCACCTGATTTCAAGATATCACATAGCTTCTGAAAGTTCTGGCGGCCAGCAGAATAATTTTAGCTTATTCAGCAGAGGGTCACCAAAGCAACATTCTTGTAAAGTTTGAATCAAATGGGCCTAACTGGATTAGGAAAAGTTGGCATTTACTGCAAATTGTTGACCTTTTGCTATTTTTAGTTGGCATTTTGTTCCATCATTCTGAGCTGAAGGACTTAAGCTATTTTGGTAGAGACTCATCTAAGCAATATTCATATGAAGCTTACCGGCCCCGATAGCTCAGTTGGTAAAGTGTCCGCTCCGGGGAACGGGAGGTCTCGGGTTCGATCCCGGGCCGCCACATACCAAAGTCGTTAAAAATGGTACTAGCTGCTCCTCGTTTGGCACTCAGATTTACGGGGTAGAGCTAGGACTGGTCGATCCAGTGTCAGGATAATGTGACTGGGCGTGGTATCATGTAATGTGTCTGGGACATGATACTTCAGTGAGGCAGCACTATAAACGTGAGCATTGAGCTCCCTGTCGCAACCAGACACCGTCGTGATATGACTGAAAAATTGTTGAAAGCGACGTTAAACCCGAATTCACACACACACACTCATATGAAGCTTGAATGAAATTGGCCCAAGGGAACAGGAGGAGTTGTCTTTTATTTTTTTTTCTCTATTTTTAGCCAATGGGGTCTCAGCATCATCCTCCCCGGGTCCTGCTCAAAATGAAGCTAACTCGTTTATCAGAGCAGAGCAGAACCGTTTTAGCTATTTTGGCAGAAGGTCACCCAAGCAACATTCCTATGAAGTTTGAATGAAAATTTATCATATGACGCCGCGTCTGAGAGTGTAATAACGCCATGTATTATTTGCGATAATCCACTAGTGGATTAAATATGCAAATTAGCTAGATACGTCCCTTAACGTTACATGTACGGCATCCTTAACGACGTCGCCTTTACTAATGGCAGACTATTGATATTTTTGTAAACCACCGTGAATAAAATGCGTTTTAAATGTCATATGATAAATAGAATCTTGCATTCGTGCTCATGTATTATTGAATTTACTAAACTCGTTGAGGAAAAGGGATAAAATGCTCGGCAAAGCCTCGTATTTTAACCCTTTTCCTCAACTTGTTTAATAAATTCAATAATACATGAACACTCATGTAAGATCCTCTATATATCAATGGAATAGGATGAGTTGTAATTTAAAGAGTTTTCTATTTTCAGCACTGGTGGCCATCTTGTTCATTGGAGCAGAACAATTTTAGCTATTTTGGTAGTGGGTAACCTAAGCAACATTCCTATGAAGTTTGATTGAAACTGACCCAAGGAGGAGGTGGCATTTAAAGCAAATTATTGACTTCTTTTATTTTTTGTTCTAATGGCCATTTTGTTCATCAAACCGTATTAGCTGTTTTGGTGGAGGGTCTCCTAAGCAATATTCCTGTGAAGTTTGGCTGAAGGGTATAGAAGTTTTAATCTAAAGACTTTTTTCTATTTTTAGCTCTGGTGGCCATCTTGTTCATCATTGTGGAACCATTTTAGCTATTTTGGTAGAGAGTCACCAAAGTTTAGGAGTTGCATTTAAAGCAAATTGTTGACATTTTTCTGCGATGCGAGTCGAACCGTCCATTCTTATAAACCCTATTGGTTTCATTGGGTGACAGGGCTTGAGATGTCATTTCATCTCAATGTCGGGTAAAGTCCCACAAAATTGGAAGCAGTGTCTCCAAAATGACCTATATAGTGTTGACGGGGATGTTAAACATCAAATCAGAGAAACAAAACAAATGGACATTTTTCTTTTTTTAGCTCTGGTTGCCATTTTGTACATCAGAGAAGAACCATTTTACCTATTTTGGTACGCCCCCACCCATCGGGCATGAAGAAATACATGGGCTGCCATGATGCTTCCACGCAAAGCTGAAACCGATCGCACAGGAGTACTGGTACACCGCTTAGAGGATCTAAGCCTGCCCAGTAAAAGCGGTGCGAGTTGGACTGTCCATGCTTATAAATAAAAATCAAAAATGAGTTCCTTTAAGAGCAATGAAAACATTCATAAGAAAGATATAAACCCTATTGGTTACATTGGGCGGCAGGGCTATAGATGTCAAATCAAACAAACAAAAACTATTTTGGTAGAGGGTCACCTGAGCAACATTAGTGAAAAGTTGAATGAAATTAGCCCAAAGGTACACAAGGATTTGTCATTTAAAGATTTTTTTCTATTTTAGCTCTGGTGGCCATCAGTAATCAGCCAACAATTTTAGCTATTTTTGAAGAGGGTCACCTAAGCAACATTCCTATGAAGTTTAATTTAAATTGACCCAAGGGTTTAGGAGAAGACAGCATTTAAAGCAAATTGTTGATGCTGCACACAACACAAGATCACAATAGGTCACCATTAGCACTTTGTGCTCAGGTGAGTAAAAATGAAACCTGCAGACAATGTCAGCAAGGGTGATGTCAGATTGTTAACTTTGTTCTCTCTTATGCAGTTTAAACCCCAAAAAGAGCACAAATAATGACCATAGATCACATTTTCAGTTGTTGTTTTTTTCTTCATATTTTTCATAGAACATAAGGCTGGACATTATATTTTCACTTCTGCCATAGTTTTGTAAGTGGGATACTTAACCCTTAGTGCACCAATCACAACTACTTAGCAGACATTTATTAACCCTTCTCTTGCTGAATATTCAGATTAGCCACACCTATTTCTGACTTTGAACCAATCAGATTACTTGATGTAATTTTTTCCTACAAATTCATAAACTGAACGTCAAACAGTGTAGATCCTGATCAGATGGCTTCTTTAGAAGCCATCTGATCTGGAGCTACACTGTTTCAAAAGATAGGGGTTGTCGTGAACAGCATGATAAGAGTTAACATACTTTTTCCCATCACGAAAACACACCTATATAATTTTGACCCTTGCATCCCATTTTTTTATAGTAAAACTGGGGTTCATATTTCTGCTCTAAAAAAATACCACCTCAATGAGCAGAAATAAGACAAGAATTCCGCGGAAGGCTATGTTGCGCCTGTGGGGGCGCAAAGCCACCGAACCATGACATCTAGGCCAAGATCAAACATACATGCTTGCATAAAAGGCTTGTACTAAGTATCATTAATGAAGTTCAAATAATTCTTGAGAAATGAACTTAACCATTAGGGTGAATGCTAGGGTGGTAGTAATATTTTACAAAGTCAGTGATCCATGAAATTTAGGTCAAGGTCAAATATGGCTGCTTGTATTGAAGTTGCCATCCACAGATTTTAAGTTTGTACCAAATATCATTAAAGAAGCTCTTATAGTTCTTGAGAAATAAACTTGACAATTAGGGTGAAGGCTAGGGTGGTCGCAATATCTTACAAAGTGTGTGATCCATGAAATGTAGGTCAAGGTGAAATATGGATGCTTGCATGTAAGTTGCCATCCCCAGACACAAGTTTGTATGAAGTATCATTAATGAAGCTCTAATAGTTCTTGAGAAATAAACTAGACCATTAGGGTGAACGCAATATTTTACAAAGTCAGTGAACCATGAAATGTAGGTCAAGGTCAAATATGGATGCTTGCATGTAAGTTGTCATCCCCAGACACAAGTTTGTACCAAGTATCATTAATGAAGCTCTTATAGTTCTTGAGACATAAACTTGACCATTAGGGTGAACGCTAGGGTGGTCGCAAATGTTGACGCCTTGACAAACGGACGAACGAACGGATGAACGGAAAACCGGGCGCTTTTATTGCGCCATGCTAATAGCAGGCGCGACAAAAATGAAGCTGTTATAGTTCTTGAGAAATAGACTTGAACCTCAGGGTGAATGCTAGGGTGGTCGCAATATCTTACGAAATCAGTCAACCATGAAATGTAGGTGAAGGTCAAATATTGTTGCTTGCATGTAAGTTGTCATCCCGTGATACAAGTTTGTACCAAGTATCATAAATGAAGCTCTTATAGTTCTTGAGAAATAAACTTGACCATTAGGGTGAATGCTAGGGTGGTTGCAATATTTTACAAAGTCAGTGAACCATGAAATGTAGGTCAAGGTCAAATATGAATGCTTGCATTGAAGTTGCTATCCACAGATACAAGTTTGTACCAAATATCATTAATGAAGCTCTTATAGTTCTTGTGAAATAAAATTGAAACTTAGGGTGAACGCTAGGGTGGTCGCAATATCTTATGAAGTCGGTGAACCATGAAATGTAGGTAAAGGTCAAATATGGTTGCTTGCATGTAAATTGTCATCCTGTGCTACAAGTTTGTACCAAGTATCATAAATAAATGAAGCTCTTATAGTTCTTGAGAAATAAACTTGACCATTAGGGTGAATGCTAGGGTGGTCGCAATATTTTACAAAGTCAGTGAACCATGAAATGTATGTAAAGGTCAAATATGAATGCTTGCACTTAAGTTACTATCCACAGATACAAACTTTTACCAAATATCATTAATGAAGCTCTTATAGTTCTTGTGAAATAAACTTGAACCTTAGCGTGAACGCTAGGATGGATATCTTACGAAGTCAGTGACCCATGAAATGTAGGTCATACAAGTTTGTACCAAGTATCATAAATGAAGCTGTTATAGTTCTTGAGAAATAGACTTGAACCTTAGGGTGAACGCTAGGGTGGTCGCAATATCTTACGAAGTCGGTGAACCATGAAATGTAGGTGAAGGTCAAATATGGTTGCATGCATGTAAGTTGTCATCCTGTGCTACAAGTTTGTACCAAGTATCATAAATAAATGAAGCTCTTATAGTTCTTGAGAAATAAACTTGACCATTAGGGTGAATGCTAGGGTGGTCGCAATATTTTACAAAGTCAGTGAACCATGAAATGTATGTCAAGGTCAAATATGGATGCTTGCACTTAAGTTACTATCCACAGATACAAGTTTGTACCAAATATCATAAATGAAGGTCTTATAGTTCTTGAGAAATAAACTTGAACCTCAGGGTGAACGCTAGGGTGGTCACAAATGTTGACGCCTTAACAAACAGACTGATGGAGGGACAAACGAACAGCCGAAAAACAGGGCGCCCGTATCGCACCATGCTAATAGCAGGCGCGACAAAAAATTCACAATTTTTCATCTTAATATTTTTTTTTTTCAGTAGCAAAGCTTACAATGTATTTGTTTAGGCATGTTTTTGTAATGTGTATCTTTTTTTTTTTGAGAAAGTAAAGCTTGGCATTACATATGAATTGTTTGACCCGGAAATGGGAGTGAAGTCTGATTTTCTCTGAAAATAAAGACTTAGACTGCTGTCTGCTCTGTAAATTTTGCTTGGTGCTTGAAGAAGCAACAAGGCTTCTGGGAAAACTACTTCAGAAATCTTCTCAATAAACACATGCAGAACTTGTCAAAAAGTTATGCCGAAATCCATAATGCTTTACATAAATCATGACAGGTCATTCCGACTCTATTACGTTTCTGACCATTTAATTAACCTATTTTAGTACTGCATAGAAGTTTATGTTGCGGTCTGACGTCCCCATCAACACGATTTTGTGGGACTTTTACCCAACATTGAGATGAAATGACTTCTCAAGCCCTACCACCAAAAGAAACAAGGACTCTTTTAACTCGTCATTTACCTTAGCAGGATTAGACTTTCTAAGCTGTTTACCAGTACTCATATTATGTCGGTTTCAGCCCTGTGCGGAATCACCATTTCTTCAAGCCCTGATGGCTGGGGGAACGCTGAATAGAAGTACCTGGTATATATACCGCTGGTAAAAAGTTAAGCATATTTTTGTTGACAATTTATGACCAATTTTATTTTCAAAACAAATCACATATTTAAAAAAAGAAATCATTTTAACGATTGTTGTTGAACACATTAGATATTCAAGTACATATCAGTTTTATTTAAAATTAAATTAAGATTGTATGGAAGCACAAAATTGTCATGTGAACATTTACACCCACAGAAAGTACTAAAAATATGCCATTTTCAGAATCTCACCACCTGTTCAAAATGCATCGCTGTCACCTCAAATTCCTTTTTCCGTGTTTTTCAATCATGTCCAACTGTAATTCATACGATTTTGTCAGAATATTGTAACAGAATGTCTCTAATGGTTGCCTAATAATGGGTATGTGCTCCATTATTCCGAATGACTTCAGCACACCGTTTAAACATAGACGCCACCAAACGTTTACGCCTAAGTGCCGGAATCTGGTCCCATTCTTGCAATATTGCTTGCTCACGCTGTCTCAGATTCTGTACAGGGTGTTCACGTCGGTATATCCTGCGCCCCAACTAATCCCATAGGTGCTCAATGGGATTGAGATCAGGACTTAGAGATGGCCACGGAATACTTCTAATGTTGTGCACATTTTTATAGTCGTCTGTCACACGGGCTCTGTGAGGACGGGCATTGTCATCTTGAAAGCTCATACCTTGTCCATGTAGGCTTTCAAGAAAAGGCCTCACTATTGGCTCCAATATCTCGTCCCTGTATTTCACCGCATTCATGGTACCTGCCATTACTTTCAACTGCAATACATGGTCATAAGAAAAGGCTCCCCAGACCATAACACTACCTCCACCACCAGCAACTTTAACGTCAACGCAATCGTCCCTATATCTTTCATCGGGCTGACGTCTAACCCGTCTACGACCGAACTCATGATAAAAACAAAACCTGCTTTCATCGGACCATAAAACCTTTCTCCACTCTCGAATTCTGTAGTGTTGACGCGCCCTTGCCCAGTTCAGTCTGTCAGTCTTATGATGTGGTCTTAAATTTGGCCTTTTTGCCGGTCTTCGAGATTTCCGACCCCTTGCCAAGAGCCGTTTGTTAACAAGTTCTCTGGAAACTCGTATGCCCGTTCCCCTTTGAAGCTCTTGTCGCACCTGTTCCGCAGACCAGAACCTGGTCTGACAGGCAAGAATACACATGCGGCGGTCATCTCTCGGCGTAGTGGCTTTTGGTCGACCAGACCTGGGTCTGTCCGTCACATTGCCTGTTTGGCGGTGTTTGGTTAGAAGGCGGCTTACTTGGCTCTGCGTTATGTTCAGTCGCCTGGCTATGTCCTTCTGCTTCATGCCTGATTCCGCCATGCCAATTATTCGCCATTTTTCACCAACAGAACATCTTCTTCTAACCATGTTTATTGTTTGTGTGTTCCAAAATGTATACATGGCAAAATGGATATTTGTATGATTTGACCATGCATCAATATCGGTGAGCTGTGAAGTCGTATTACGCAAAAATAACCTGTTGTATATGAGAATCTTCTCAGAAAAGGCATCTTTTACTGATATCCAAAAATCAAAATCCTTAATTTTGATACGGCAAAATTTTCGGCCTTCAAAGACAAATATGCTTAACTTTTTACCAGCGGTATATGTATAATTTATATAGTGAAAATCTGCTATTAAGACCACATAAAATTAAGACTAATTCTGCTTTAAAAGGTTGCAGTTATTCTTCCTTCGTGTTTTCTGCATATAGTCTCCTATGGTCATGGGCCACGTTTGGGACTGTTCAAAAGTGGTCTTAAAGACCACTTTTGAACAATCCCAAAGGAGGTCTTTATATAGGAATTTTACTGTATGACCTACCAATTTTTCAAGGAAGAGAACATTTGGGACTTCTTATTTGTTTTTCTTATTAATCTGAAGCCATGTGGAAAAGGGGTCTACGGTACTCTGAAAGAGAAGGATTTGCTCCTCAGGAGCAAATTCTTTTCTTTAAAGGTAGACCCCAATTTATATGGGAGACAAAATTTAATGTTTTAAGAGTAGACCCCATTTTATATGGGAGACATGTTTTATAGTAGACCCCAATTTATATGGGAGACAAATGTTTTAAGAGTAGACCCCAATTTATATGGCAGATAAATGTTTTAAGAAGAGACCAAATTTATATGGAGACAAATGTTTTAAGTGTAGATCCCAATTTATATGGCAGATAAATGTTTTAAGAGTACACCCAAATTTATATGGGAGACAAATGTTTTAAGAGTAGACCCAATTTATATAGGAGACAAATGTTTTATGCAAGAGTAGCTTCCCTGAAGGAGTGTATCCAAATCGCCTCAAAGCCCTGCTATGCAATTCTGAAACCTGGCATTTGGCAATTACTTTAGAATTCATCCTGTCCAGTTCACAGAAGGCAATAAGACAATTACTGAATAAAGCCAATCATAGCTGTCTTGTTTTCGCAGTTTCTGACAGCCTTACCAGGAAATGTAACAGTTTTGGGATGTAATTTAAAACAAGTCCGATCAATATTTCAACCCACCTAACAAGGCTTTTAGAGAGAGCTGGGCAGTTTCTAACAGTGTTCCATGAGGAGGCATGCTATGTTGTTCGGAAATTTCAGCTAATAATCTGGCAATCTGTGATTTCTACAGAAGTTGGAAGAAGACAATAAGACAATTACTGAATATGTCATGTTTTGGCAGTTTCTGATAGCCTTACCAGGAAATGTAACAGTTTTGGGATGTAATTTAAAACAAGTCCAATCAATATTTCAACCCTCCTGAACAAGGCTTTCAAAGAGAGGGTCCTAGACCAGTCTATAGAGGAATTTGAAATGTTATTGTTTTGGGTTGCTATCTAAGAGCTTGAAGAAATAGATTGTGCTGCAAGATCCTTCCACGCAGTGCTAAAACTGACCGCATATGAGTACTGGTAAAACACTTAAAAGGTCTAAGCCTGCCAAGGCAAAGTGGTGTGAGTCGGACTGTCCATGCATATAAACCCTATTGGCATCATTGAGTGGCAGGGCTTCAGATGTCATTTCATCTCAATGTCGGGTCCCAGAAAATTGGAAGCACCATAAATTGTGTTGACAAGGATGTTAGACCTCAAATATACAAACAAACAAAACCAGTCCAATAAACTTATCTAAAATCCGGTCCAGGAAATAACTATCTATTTATACTGCAGCAACCCCTTAACCAATTTTGAACCCAAGAAACCTCAAAACAGGTACCCTGGCAAACAGTGCAGGCCCAGATCAGAGGCCGCAGAATGCGGTGTCTGATCATGGCCTCAACTGTTTGCTGACAGTTCAGTCATTTTCCAAATAAATTTTCATGAAAACACAACCTGACACCCCTAAATTTTGAAATGAACTCCTGCTATATATAAGGAGGAAGATTCCATTTGGTACAAAAAAGGTTAACCCTTGTCCTGCTGATCCCGGATATGTCTTATCTTTCAAACAATGAACAGGATCTACATTGTTTGTCATTCAGTTTATGAATTTGTTGCAATATTTGCATCAAGTAATCTGATTGGTTGATAATCGGAAGTGGGTGTGGCATATATGAATATTCAGCAGGTCAAGGGTTAAAAGGATTATCAAGGCTTTTGGAGAGAGGATACTAGAACAGTTTCTAACAGTGTTAGGAGGTAATTTTATAATTTTCGGGTTGTTAAATGTTTGTTTGAATTTGGGTTTTACATCCCCATCAACACTATTTAGGTCATTTTGGAGACATTGCTTCCAATTTTGTGGGACTTTTACCCAACACTGAGGTGAAATGACACATCAAGCCCTGCCGCTCAATTCAAACCTGAAGGCTTATGTGCATTGGACGATCTGACTCACACCACTTTGCCTGGGCAGGCTTAGTCCTTCTAAGCAGTTTACAAGTACTCGTGTGTGGTCAGATTCAGCTCTGCATGGAGTGAGTGAGTGTTTGATTTTTACGTCCCACCAACAGCTTAGGGTCATACAGAGACGGGACCACCGTCTTTTAAAGACTCATCTGAAAGTCTGGAGAAGCCTGGGATCGATCCTGCGACCCCTGGTTTACAAGGCGAGTAGCGTAACCACTACACCACATAGGCTTCTAGCTCTGCATGGAAGCACCATGCAGCCCAATCTATTCCAAGCCCCAATGGGTGGGGGCGATTTTGGGTTGTTATCTAAACCAGCCCTTATTATTTTACAAACTTTTGGAGAGAGGGTGCCATTGTTTGAAAGGGAGGTTACTATCCATAATTTAGATAATGACCGTTTTGTATAGAACTGTTGTACCATGCATCATGGAAGATCAGCTACATATGACTGCTAAATGTTGTACGTCACCATCGTAAAAATAAACTCTTTACAATGAAATGCCACTATTAAGACCACCTAAAATTAAGACCAATTCTGCTTTAAAAAGCTTATTTTGAAGCCTTCACTTAATTTTTGTTTGTGATTTCTGGCCATAGTGTCCCCTGGTCAGGGACCACCTTTGGGACTGTTCAAAAGTGGTCTTAAAGACCACTTTTGAACAGTCCCAAAGGTGGTCTCAATATAGGAATTTTACTGTACTTACTTAGGTACAGACACACATCTAGCTTAAACCCCTGTCACACCAGGGCTGCGTTCTCACGGCGTCCAAGAAAAATGCAGAACGCCGAGGTGCGCGCAGTACGATCGCAATCATCGCCGTAGCAACGCAGTGGCGTCGCCAGTAGACGCGTTGGGATCGCATAGAACGCCAAGCGATGGCGCGCATTTTGAGCATGCTCAAAACAAACGCCGTCACTCGGCGTTCTGATCACAGCGCAGTGAGGTCGCCGTAAGGTTGCCATAGCAGCGCAGTAAGGTCTCCTACAACGCTACAGGAGCTCGGCAGGGGCGCACAGAGGTCTCCTACAACGCCATATAAGCTCTGCTTGTATAATTGATTAACTGATTGATTGATTTGATATTTAACGTCCCAGTCAACACTGTATATGTCTCTTTCTGAGACGTTGCTTCCAATTTTGTGGGACTTTTACCCGACTTTGAGATGAAATGACATCTCAAGCCCTGTCGTCCAATGAAACCAATAGAGTTTACACGTATAATCATGTTTACACCAATATAGTTTACATGTATCTCGCACCGCTTTGCCTGGGCAGCCGTAGATCCTCTAAGCGGTTTACCAGTACTCGTGTGAGGTCGGTTTCAGCTCTGCGTGGAAGCATCATGCAGCCCATCTATTTCTTCCAGTCCCGATGGGAGGGGGCCACAGTGGCTAGAGTAGAGTTTGATTGTGTACTGTCCCGAAAAACCTACTTCTGAGGTGACTCATTCCGGGTAAGGTAATGGCGGTGGACTTGCTTCTGCTTGCGGTGATTGCAGTGGACTTGCTTCCAACGGCACAGGAGTACTGGTAAACCGCTTAGGGGATCTAAGCTTGCCCAGGCAAAGGGGCGCGAGTCGGACCATCCGTGCTTATTAACCCTATTAGTTTCATTGGGTGACAGAGATTGAGATGTCATTTCATCTCAATGTTGGGTAAAAGTCCCACAAAATTAGAAGCAACGTCTCCAACATGACCTATAATGTGTTGATGGGACGTTAAACCTCAAATCAAACAAAACTGTTCGACTGATGAAGATGTCTGTTTACACTTTGAGAAAGTCTTCAACATGTGAGCGCTGTAAGAGCGCAGTGCACGCATTGAGAGCGCCGTAAAAGCGCAGTGCACGCATTGTGAGCGCCATAAAAGCGCAGATGAAGCGCCGTGAGAGCGCATACAATCGCCATCAAGAACGCCGCAGGATCGCGATAGATCGCTTTGTAAGCTCCGTAGCAACGTCTTGGTCGCTGTAGGGACGCCATGACAGGTCCATGTTCACAAAAATATCCCATAATTTCTTGCGATCTCGCGGCGGTCTGAAAAATTAAACAACGCCGTCCCATCGCAGTGAAAACGCGTCAAAGTGTGACAGGGGCTTTAGCTCCTGAGGCCAGCCTTTTAAGGTTAGGTTTGACAAAAAGCTAAAAGTCTCAAGAAAAATATCGTATATCCCCATAAAGTGGTGTTTAACCCTTATCTTGCTGTTCACAACAACCCCTATCTTTGCAAACAGTGTAGATCCAGATCAGATGGCTTCATCTTCTCAGAATATACACTGTTTGGCATTCAGTTTATGAATATGTAGCAATATATTACATCAAGTAATTTGATTGGTTGAGAGACAGAAACGGGTGTGGCTTAAATGAATATTCAGCAAGATAAGGGTTAAAAGGGGTGTTCATTTCACGGACTTGTTAATGTGATGTAAAGGGCTTTCCATTGTTAGATTTCTTTTAATGAAACTTCCAAGCATGATAAGTTCGACCTGAACAAAAAGGACATTGTTTGTTTTGTTTGATTTGAGGTTTAACGTCCCTGTCAACACTGTAAAGGTCATTTTTGAGACATTGCTTCCAATTTTGTGGGACTTTTACCCGACATTGAGATGAAATGACATCTCAAGCCCTGTCACCCAATGAAACCAATAGGGTTTATTAGC
The DNA here is from genome assembly GCA_963580285.1 of Lucinisca nassula. Taxonomy (NCBI): domain Eukaryota; kingdom Metazoa; phylum Mollusca; class Bivalvia; order Lucinida; family Lucinidae; genus Lucinisca; species Lucinisca nassula. The sequence continues at coordinate 86,452,372 of OY757020.1, read as the reverse complement.
ATGGACGGTCCACCTTGCACCGCGGTTCCTGGACAGGCTTAGATCCTCTAAGCGGTTTACCAATACTAGTGTGCGGGCTGGATTCAGCTCTGCGTGGAAGCATCATGCAGCCCATATATTTCTTCAAGCCAAATAGGACATACCAGTAACATTCTTCCACTAAAAGTATGACCAGCGCAGCTTGTCTAATTCAATGTCTCATGATTAATCTGCCTGACCATACCGGCTAGACCCGCTGATGAAGCAATGTGGAGAAATTAATTGGTTCTTTGTGCTAAACTGGCCAGTGAATGAGAATCAGAACAACCCTTATCCTAAATCTATTTACAAGAAATGTATTGACAGGAAATGATATCGACGAAGATTCCTGTGTGTCTGCAGCAACCTAAATAACATTTGTAGATGTCCAGGCGATCTGTGGTGACTTATGTACAAGTATAAAATCGGAAATTCTGGTGTGAATCTTCGGTTTAAGCCGTCAGACGCCGAGAAAAACTACATATGAAAATGTCGTCTGCTTATGTCCTCTGCTGAATTTTTTTGCCAAACTTTTTAAAAATATTTTTGCATACAGGCAAACAGTGTGGGGCCCAGATCAGACTGCTCCAGAGCAGTCTGATCTGGCTTCACACTGTTTGAAAAAAATAACTTATAAGGTAACTGGCAGATGGCAAGGCAGACAACAATTGTCGTGATTGGCATTTTATGGGTTAAGATGGCCAGCTTTTTTATAAGCTTTTACTTGTTACAAGTACATTGTATTGTTTAACCTTTACCACTCTTTAGGTGAATTCAGCAGACGACAAATTGTTGACATTTTTCTTATTTTTCCCAGAAAACAAGACTTGACATCTCATGCAAATTGTCTCCATAGGAGACAATTTGCATGACATGTCAAATCCTGTTGTCTTGGAAAATTAGAAAAATATTTCCAAATGTTGTCTGCTGCTGCTGCAAAAAAAAAAAATACCCAGCATGCCGAGCATTAAGTTCAGTAATTAGGAGGCTTTACAGAATCACTGATGAATAAACAGAGAACTGATGAAATGGCTTTTTGTGCTAATTTGATAACAAGATCCCTTAGAGAGTACACATTGGCCAGAATTTGATTTACAACGGCAATTTGTTCACAAAATAACAAGACTCGACCAATTCAATAACATCATTTTGAACTTAGCTCTGTGTGTCTCGAGAATGAAAAAGAATTGTCTATAGGCCAGAAAAGACAGTCAGACTGGGAAGTTAATAGCTTTTCGACAGAAACAGAAAACATGGAAAATACAGTCTGACAAAAGTGTGTAATGCCTGTCGTATTCAAATTTTAACATAAATTGGAAAAACATTTTGCTCTTATTCCCCACTATGATAAGTCTGCCTTGAAAAAAGAATGTGCAAAAAATACCAAACACTGCCAATTGTGAGCTTAATGATCTCATTAGTGGCCAAAATGTTCATAGTTAGTGGTATTTTTGCTGAAAAATGTGAGTAGCTTTTGTTACTCACATTTTTTTCAGCAAAAGTATCAGTATACTTGCTGTTTAAATGATCAAGGTTGAAAATGTTAACAAATGTTAACAAATAACATCGTTATTTTTTATCAACAACCCCAGAGTCTCACACTTGTTCTATGGCCATGTCCACAATGGTCCAACTTTGTTGAACATCACTTGCTGAATTCGAAAAGACACGCTAATTTACACAATTTTGTGGAATCTGATGTTTGATATCAGTTTGTTTCTGTTAAGGTTTTACATCCCTGTCAACACAAAGTCATTGTGTAAATGCTGCTTCCAATCTAATGGGACTTTTACCTGACACTGCAATGAAAAGATATCTCAAGTCCTATACCACTCAAAGAATCTGCAGGGATGGTTAAACTCGCACTATTTTGCCTGGGCTGGATGAGACCTCCTAAGCTGTTTACCAGTACTCAAGTTTGATCTGTTTGAGGGAAGCACCATGAAGCTAAATCTTTTTCTCTAAGCCTCGAAGGGCCAGGATAGTTTTGTTTGTTTGTTTGATTTGAGGTTTAATGTCCCCGTCAACACTGTAAAGGTCATTTTGGAGACGTTGCTTCCAATTTTGTGGGACTTTTACCCGACATTGAGATGAAATGACATCTCAAGCCCTGTCGCCCAATGAAACTAATAGGGTTTATTAGCATGGACGGTCCGCCTCGCAGCGCGGTTCCTGGACAGGCTTAGATCCTCTAAGCTGTTTACCAGTACTAGTGTGGGGGCCAGATACAGCTCTGCGTGGAAGCATCATGCAGCCCATATATTTCTTCAAGCCCCTATAGGTGGGGGGCAACGAAGGGCCAGGATAGGGATCGATGTTTAATCGTTCATGATAACCCCTAACTTTGCAAACAGTGTAGATGCAGATCAGATGGCTTCTGAACAGAATCTACACTGTTTGACATTCAGTTTGTGAATTTGAAGGAATAAACAACATCAAGTAATCTGATTGGTTCAAAGTCAGAAATGGGTGTGGCTAAATTAATTATTCAGCCGGATAAGGGTTAATAATGTTGATTTGGAGTTTCACCCTTCAAGCCTTAACCCTTGCCCTGCTGAGCCCGGATATGCCTTACCTTTGAAACAATGTAGATCCAGATCAGATGGCTTCTGAAGAAGCCATCTGATCAGGATCTTCATTGTTTACCATCCAGTTTATGAATTTGTTGCAGTAATTTGCATGAAGTAATCTGATTGGCTGATAATCAGTAGTGGGCGTGACATATTTAAATATTCAGCAGGACAAGGGTTAAGCACATGCAGCAGATGGCTTTTTGAAGTATTTATATTTCTTGTATTTTTCAGCAAAAATATTAGGCTTGATATTACATGTGCAAGCTCCATAAGACATCTCTAAATGGGCCAGCTGATGAAAGAAACTAAAAACATCAACAAAATTGAGAAGGGCCATAACTCTATCTGAAATCAGCATGATTATATATTGGTCATTTGCAATCTGTCATTCTAACAAATACATAATTTTAATGAAATCCGTTTTTATTTGTTTTGCTTATTTTACTCTTTAACCCTTATCTTGCTGTTCACAACAACCCCTATATTTGCAAACAGTGTAGATCCAGATCAGATGGCTTCTGAAGAAGCCATCTGATCAGGAACTGCACTGTTTGGCATTCATTTTATGAATTTGTAGCAATAAATTACATCAATTAATTTGATTGGTTGATAGACAGAAATGGGTGTGGCTGAAATGAATATTCAGCAAGATAAGGGTTAAATGTACAAAACCATAGAAAATACTTCATGATCAATCACTACAAATGAATGTTGCTGGACCCAGGTGGGGACCAGACTCAAGAATGAGTTCAAACCAACTATTCTTGCATAAATATCTATGGGCATGGCTGTTTGAAGCCATTGTCAAATGGACCGAAGCCGTGCTCAAACAGCAAAAACCATGTTCAAATCATGAAATTTGCGTGCTGTTTGAACATGGATTTTGAGATTTTGATATTACAAGACGGGCCCTGCTTTGTTTACATTACGTTGAGCGACGTAATATTATCGCCCTGAACGTAGCGTTTTAGGGTTCTATGATGACGTCAGAGGGTTACTGCATGACAAAGTCATTGTAAACAACATTCTGAACTGGTCGCCATTTTAGTTTGCCTATCCCAGTTGAAGAGTTTATACGGAAATTATAATATGAAGCTTTTGGGTGTTTTCGTCAAAATTTGCTGTCGGAATCGTAAGTTATGCAAGAACAACGATCATCCATGGTTATTTCATTGCATTAACATTTGCCAGATCCCTCAGAAGATATTCGAACATTCGGCCTAGTGGCCTCATGTTGAAACAGCTTCCTCGGGACCCGGCGAATGTTAATGCATGAAAAACCATGGTTGATCCCTATATTAAAAATAATCGAGCCAACAGTGTTTCAGTCATCTAAGTTTTACCGTGAAACCATTTGGTTAAACCCCTGTCACACCAGGGCTGCGTTCTCACGGCGTCCAAGAAAAATGCAGAACGCCGAGGTGCGCGCAGTACGATCGCAAACATCGCCGTAGCAACGCAGTGGCGTCGCCAGTAGACGCGTTGGGATCGCATAGAACGCCAAGCGACGGCGCGTATTTTGAGCATGCTCAAAACAAACGCCGTCGCTCGGCGTTCTGATCAGAGCGCAGTGAGGTCGCCGTAAGGTTGCCATAGCAGCGCAGTAAGGTCTCCTACAATGCTACAGGAGCTCGGCAGGGGCGCACAGAGGTCTCCTACAACGCCATATAAGCTCCGCTTGTATAATTGATTAACTGATTGATTGATCTGATATTTAAAGTCCCAGTCAACACTGTATAGGTCATTTTGGAGACGTTGCTTCCAATTTTGTGGGACTTTTACCCGACTTTGAGATGAAATGACATCTCAAGCCCGGTCGCCCAATGAAACCAATAGAGTTTACACGTATAAGCATGTTTACATCAATAGAGTTTACACGTATCTCGCACCGCTTTGCCTGGGCAGGCTTAGATCCTCTAAGCGGTTTACCAGTACTGTGTGAGGTCGGTTTCAGCTCTGCGTGGAAGCATCATGCAGCCCATCTATTTTTTCCAGTCCTGATGGGAGGGGATGACCGCTTGTATAAACAGTGGCTAGATTAGAGTTTGATTGTACACTGTCCCGAAAAACCTTCTTCTGAGGTGACTCTTTCCGGGTAAGGTAATGGCGGTGGACTTGCTCCTGCTTGCGGTGGACTTGCTTCCGACGGCACAGGAGTTCTGGTAAACCGCTTAGGGGATCTAAGCTTGGGCAATGGGGCTCGAGTCGGTCCATCCGTGCTTATTAACCTCATTAGTTTCATTGGGTGACAGAGATTGAGATGTAATTTCATCTCAATGTCGGGTAAAAGTCCCACAAATTTAGAAGCAACGTCCGCAAAATGACCTATAATGTGTTGATGGGACGTTAAACCTCAAATCAAACAAAACTGTTCGACTGATGAAGATGTCTGTTTACACTTTGAGAACGTCTTCAACATGTGAGCGCCATAAAAGCGCAGTGCACGCATTGAGAGCGCCGTAAAAGCGCAGTGCACGCATTGTGAGCGCCGTAAAAGCGCAGAGGAAGCGCCATGAGAGCGCATACAATCGCCATCAAGAACGCCGCAGGATCGCGATAGATCGCCATGTAAGCTCCGTAGCAACGTCTTGGTCGCTGTAGGGACGCAATGACAGGTCCATGTTCACAAAAATATCCCATATTTCTTGCCATCTCGCGGCGTTCTGAAAAATTAAACAACGCCGTCCCATCACAGTGAAAACGCGGCATAGTGTGACAGGGGCTTTAACAGCCTGTCTTTTTTTATCTTGCATAGCAACAGAAGATTCCCCAAGACAAAAACACATCACCTGAACTGGCCCAGCTCAGCAGAAAGGCGGCCTCGGAGTTTATCGTACTGGTGATTGTATACGTGAAATCGCTCAACATGAGCACATTTCTGGCTCTTAATGATGTACCAAGTTTTGTGAAAACCAAGGTTACAAACAGCAAAGGATCAGGGGAGACTGCGCACATGCGCAGTCTCCCCTGATCCTTAGCTGTTTGCCGTTGTGTTGTGTGCTTGAGTTTTAAGTGCCATCAACAACAAAGGTCATATGGACACTGGACCTCAGTAACAGTTTAAAGACACATCTGAAAGTCTGGAAAAGCCAAGGCTCAAACCCAAGACCACTGGAATATGAGGTAAATAGCCAAACCATTACACCACGCAGGCTTCCTTTGCTGATGCGGTAGGAACACTTTTCTCTCGCACAGGCTTAATTGGTGATAACACTCCTAGCAAAAACACAGCCTCATATTAAACCTAATTAGAAAATCTTTTTTATTCCCAGCGGAGATTCGAAAGATTTTTTCATTGTCCCTCTCTGCCTAAAACAGATTAACAAATGCGAACAACATAACTCAAGCTCTTGCAGTTTCCACGCTTTATTAGCAAAATATTTTCTTCACATATTACCAAGATCAATGTAAATATTGAACTGATTATGTGGAGAGGTTGCTTTGTATGTTTTGTTGATTTTTCTTCTCAAATCCAATAGACAGACAGACAGACAGACAGATATTTATTTGATAAGTTCTATACCCAGTAACTGTTGGTTTGAACTGGTTTGGGGTTTAACCCTTCTCCTGCTGGGTACAACAACCCCTATCTTTGCAAACAGTGAAGATCCAGATCAGATGGCTTCTAAAGAAGCCATCTGATCAGGATCTACACTGTTTGACATTCAGTTTATGAATTTGAAGAATAAATTACATCAAGTAATCTGATTGGTTCAAAGTCAGAAATGGGTGTGGCTTAATTGAGTATTCAGCAGGAGAAGGGTTAATTGCCCACACAACACTGTTCAGGTCATTTTGAGCTGGTCAGTTTACCCTGGGCAGGGTGATTAACCCATTAACCTCAAGTAAATAACCCATTCCGAATTAAACCCGCCACCTTCTCTTTAGCAGTAGTCCATTTTGAAAGCTAGCCCTTCTCTTGCTGAATATCCATTTTAGCCACGCCCATCTCTGACTTTTAAACAATCAGATTACTTAATGTAATTTATTCCTACAAATTCATAAACCGAATGTCAAACAGTGTAGATCCTAATCAGATGGCTTCTTCAGAAGCCATCTGAACTGGATCTACACTGTTTCATAAGATATGGGTTGTCGTGAACAGCATGATAAAAGCTAGGAGTGTCTGGCTGAATTGATTTCAAATTTATTTAGAAAATGGCTGACTTCTTTACAAACAGTGACGGCCTAGACTGTTGCCCGTGTCTCGTTTTGGAGTTTCCCCAAGTACAGTGAACATTCTTTCGCCAAAAAACTGACGTATACTGGTTGTGTTTAGTGTTAATGTCCACATCAATACTATTTGGGTCATTATGAAGACACTGCTTCCAAATTTGTTGGATTTTTAGCCGACAATGAGATAAAAAGACATCTCAAGCCCTACTGCAAGAAGATATCACTTGGGTTTAAGAGACGGTTTGACTTGCATCACTCTACCTGGGCAGGCTTAGACATTCTAAGCAGTTTACCAGTAGTCAAATGACTCTGCGTGGAAGCAGCATGCAGCCCAATCTATTTCTCCAGGCCCCGATGGATGGGTGAATTAATGGATATCAATGGATAAATGGGCTGGTGTCCTTGGGTAGTGGGTTTCACCCTTTCACCTCCGACTTTTCCAATTTCGAATTACAGACATGTCAAGTGCTGCCAATACAGGTCTTAACATGCCAATCACAACAAATGCATCTGCTTTGTTGTCTGCTGGTTACTTTATAAGTCACTGGTACAAACTGAGTGGACCCTGATCAGACTGCTCCTCTAGGAGCAGTCTGATCAGGGTCCACACTGTTTGTTTGTATGCTAAAACAGTTTGTAAGAAGATTGAGCAGACAACATTTTCAGAGAATTCATCACTTTTCGTATGATATTTCATGCAATAAGAGACCTAACCCACACTTTGGCAACAAGTACAAACCTAATTTTTTTATCAAGTCAATCAGAGAATTTCTTTCGATCAATCATAAGGTTTAAGATTTACGCGAGAACAATTTCCTCTCCCGAGTGACTGGAATACGGCTATGATTAGAATTACAAAACATTCTGCCTGTTTCTACTAAAATCCTTCGGATGCAACTGGATAATTAACAAATTAACATCGGCAGACCTTGTATGGCTTGCAATGCTTCACGTTAACAAGTCCATATAAGGAACAACCTCTTAAACCCCACTTCATGTATGGGAATAGGGCTGGCTAATCAGAGCTGCAAAGATAATCGATTATCAGTCTTGCCATTGAGATCGATAATGGATTAGTAATCGTTAAGGTTTCTGTCATAATTTTACCTGTCTGGCTTTCTGTCTGAGCATGACGCTTACCATATGTTGCACTTTACCATATGTATATTTGAACAGACAGGCCTGAGCAAACAGTGTAGACCCAGATGAGACGCCGCATAATGCGGCATCTCATCCAGGTCTGCACTGTTTGCCACTCATTCAGCTATTTTAGGCATAACTTTGGGTAGTAAATTGTACCTATCAAGTAATCGATTAAAGCAAATCAGAAATGATAATCATTTTTGTGGTTGTGGTGATTAACCGATTATAGATTAATAGTGTCAGCCTTACTCCCATAACTGGGGGGGGGGGGGGGGGGGACCAGGCTAAGCACACAGTGCAGCAGTGCAGACCCCAGATCAGACTGGACCTGAAGACAGATCACAAGTGGAAGTGTGGGCATTGCTTAATTAAAAGCTGAACCTGCCAATTCTATCATCATATCTAATATGAATCAAACACATCATCGGATCTGGAAAATATTAACTCTTTAACCCATTTAGTGCCGGAAACCCCTAAAGCGGTAGTTCGCAAACAGTGCAGGCCCAGATCAGACGCCGCAGAATCAGGGCATATACTGTTTGCAAAAACTTCAGCTATTGTCCGAATAGTTTTTGAAGACAAGAGGGCCCAGAGGGCCCTGAATCGCTCACCTGAGAATCAGTGTCTCTAGTACATTCTTGGCCCAAGGGCTATACTAGGTGAAGCTTCATACCAAATATCAAAGACCTGAGCCTTGTGGTTTCAGGTATGAAGATTTTTAAATATTTTCCCTATATAAGCTTATGAAAAACCAAAGGGCCCCGAGGATGGGGGCATTTTTGGCCCCAGGGCTATAATTTGAACAATCTTGGTAGAGGTCCAATAGATGAAGCTTCACACCAAATATCAAAGATCTGAGCCTTGCGGTTTCAGAGAAGATTTTTAAGGATTTTCCCTGTATAAGCCAATGTAAAACCAAAGGCCCCCGGGGCGGGGGGCATTCCTGGCCCCAGGGCTATAATTTGAACAATCTTGGTAGAGGTCCACTAGGTGAAGCTTCACACCAAATATCAAAGACCTGGGCCTTACGGTTTCAGAGAAGAAGATTTTAAAGATTTTCCCTATATAAGCCTATGTAAAACCAAAGGCCCCCGGGGCGGGGGCATTGTTAGCCTCAGGGCTATAATTTGAACAATCATGGTAGACGTCCACTAGATGAAGCTTCACACCAAATATCAAAAACCTGGGCCTTTCGGTTTTAGAGAAGAAGATTTTTAAGATTTTCCCTATACATAATAATAATAATAATAATAAAGTCTTTATTTCAAGAGGGTAACACAATTAGAACAATAACTAATCTCCCTTGCGGCCCTCAAATTATTTACAAATTTTACAACGAACAAAGTTCCATATTTACTGCAAGCACCCAGACACACAGGCGAGAGCAAACAGTGCAAACCCAGACAAGATGTCAAAGAGTTCAGCATCTCTTCAGGGTCTACACTGTTTGCCAGTCGTCTAGCCACCCACAGGCACAATGTTAGGTAGTAAACCATACCTGTTCAAGTTTTGGAATAATTATGGTAACGAGCTAAGGTGTCCAAATACTTTGGGCAAATATGAAAATAAAAAAAAAATCAAAGACAATACTACATGGATTGATGATACAAAATGACCAAAAGGACCAACAATCTTCCCACCATGTACAAGTATTGAACTCAGCCAAATTCTAAAAAATCATAAAGGTAAAAATCATAGAGTTTGTTTTCCATCTTCCATCAATTTTTGTTATACAGGAGGTGAATTTTAGTAATTATTGACAATTTAGGAAAGAAGATGAAGAAGGAAAAAAAAGAGAGAGAAATAAAAAGAATAATATAAATATCACCTGGCTGAGTATAACAAACACATGATAAGAAGGTGCCTGTCCCCACAGACATTCCAGATCAATTCCATGTAATACTCATATACACTCAACAAAAGACATAGAGATGAGGCAAAAAGATATATACATGTATACAAAATAATGACTTGCACACACAAACACACATACAAATATGCGCACACGCAAAAACTTAGCTTTTTATCCATTTTAAACACCTATTGTGGAACGATTCCACAGAAGGTGCACTCTTTACACTATATGGAAGACAGTTCCATATAATTGGGCCTGAAAATGCCAAGCTCCCTTTATATAATTCTTTGTGTGGCTTGGGCAGCATAGTTCTGTGCTGCCATAGAGCGCAGCATCATGGACTCGCCACCTCCATCAGTAGTATGCTGTCTTCTGGAAAACATTTCATATATGTACTCAGGAGTTAATTCATTTGAAATTTTAAACATGAATTTAGCTTTTCTAAAAAATACTCTCTCTGATATTGTCATTATTTTCAAATCATTCAAAGACTGGTATACATCATTGACATTAAAATCAAGAATTACCCTGCAAGCTCTTTTTTGGAGCTTTTCAATCTGCATCAGATTATTTTTAGTTGTGTTTCCCCACACGATATTGGCATAGTCGAGGTGTGGCTGAATGTAACTTTTGTAGAAAATCAACCTGTGTTCTAAAGACAGATAATACTTGATTTTTGACATCAGCCAAATGTTTGTGGACATTTTCTTAGCCACTCTTCTTACATGTTCAGCCCAAGAAAGATTACTGTCAATTACCACACCTAATACTTTTTCATTGGAAACTGTTGACAGCTGAATGTTATTTAAATATATTTGTAAATTACTGTCTATCCTACTTCTCTTTTGGCGGGTAGTGATTAACATTGCTTTTGTCTTGTCTATATTGATTACCATTCCATTTTGCTTACACCAATTGTCCAAGTCTAAAATTGCAGTCTGCAGTTTTCTTTCAATTTCTTCTTTTGATGCACTCATATCATAAAGAGTAGCATCATCGGCATAAAGATCTGTCATTACATTAGAATGGAGTGGAAGGTCATTTATGAAGAGAAGAAATAAAAGGGGTCCTAAGATAGAGCCTTGAGGCACACCATACTTAACACTGCCATAATCAGATTGGGTAGTTTTAAAAGAAACTTTCTGTTTCCTGCCCGACAGGTATGATCGAAACCATTTTAAAGAGTTCTGACCTAGTTTATGAAGTTCCATTTTTTCGAGTAGAATATTGTGATCCACAAGATCAAAGGCTTTACGGAAATCGACCAAGATAATACCAATCAGATCACCCTTATCTAAAGCTTTTAGCCATTTTTCTACCATATGAATAAGGGCAGTCTCACAGGAATGATTTTGTCTGAACCCATACCTGTGATAATTTTATGTTGACCATGAGGGAGATTTGCTTCTCAGATGAGGGAGATTGGGGTCTCAATGAGGGAGACTTTCTGACGGCATGTTTAAGTGTTTTTTTTCTTGTCATTTTTGTGGTTTAGATGTACAAAGGAACTGGAACTACTTAACTAAAATGATAGGAACACATTTTGTCAAGTTTAATTTCAAAATAGCAAATTGTAGGTTATTTACAAACATTGCTGTAACCACAAGTCCATTGATGTGATTTCAAGTACCCACAACATATGTTGTGGGTATTTGTCAGAATCACCTGATTGTTGAGTATAGAAATACTTGATTAGAAAAAATATACTAAAATGTTTCCAGTCTGCCTCTTTATCCAGTGCTGGGTTTTACTGCTACTGAACAGACCCAAAGCACAAAGTTCTCTTCAGTGTTAAGCATTACTTCTAGCACTATTTACACTCCTTCATATAGTCTGTACAGGCACCTTTTTTGGCTTTTCTCAGAATACCCTGTTCATAAATACATGTATAGGTAAAGCAGTCCATGCTGAAATTAATACCATTTTATAACAATTGTTCAGGTGGGCCCCCAAAAATTAGTTAGAATCCCAGGACAAAATGCTGAGTCTTTATTTGGTTAAAATGTAAATTTTGTTACATTCAAACCTTGATATAATGATGCCCTAGATCGTTCACCTGATCCACACTGAAGAAATGAAATGGTAGGTAATATAGTACGGTGTCTTGTCAGAAGGAGCATACATGCCAAATATGAAGGATCTATCTCAAATGGTTCAAAAGTTATGACAAAGTAGGTCAAGGTCAAACTTTCTGTATGAGTGTGAAGCCCCTCTCACAAGGAATATACAAGCCAAATGTGAAGGCTCTATCTCAAATGGTTCAAAAGTTATGATTAAGTAGGTCACAGGTCAAGGTCAAAATTTTTTGCATGAGTGCGAAGACCTTGTCCCAAGGAACCTACGTGCCAATTATGAAGGCTCTATCATAAATGGTTCAAAAGTTATGACAAAATGGTCAAAGGTCAAGGTCACAGGTCAAAAATTTTGTATGTGTGGGAAGCCCTTGTCACAAGGAGCCTACATGTCAAATATGAAGGCTCTATCTCTAATGGCTCAAAAGTTATGGTGAAGTAGGTCAAAGGTCAAGGTCACAGGTAAAATTGTGTGTATGGGTGGGAGGCCCTTGTCAGAACGAACATACATGCCAAATATGAAGGCTCTATCTCAAATAGTTCAAAAGCTATGACTATGTAGGTCAAAGGTCAAGGTCACATGTCAAAATTTTTGTATTGGTGGGAAGTCCTTGTTGCACAGAAAAAAACATTCCAAATATGAAGGCACTATCTCAAATGGTTCAAAAGTGATGATAAAGAAGGTCACATGTCAAGGTTACAGGTCATTTTGTATGAGTGGAAGCCCGTGTCACAAGGAACCTACATGCCAAATATGAAGGCTCTATCTTAAACAGATCAACAGTTATGACAAGATAACCTACTGATCTACTTTTTGATTTTTAAACTTGATCAAGATATTGTCAAGATAATCATTCTGAGCAAGTTTGAAGATAATCCGACTAAAATTGTGGCCTCTAGTGTGTTCAGAACATTTTTATATGATTTGACCTTCTGACCTACTTTTTGACCCGACATGACCAATATTTAAACTTAATCGAGATATTGTCAAGAAGATCATTCTGAGCAAGTTTGATGATGATCGGACCAAAAACTGTAGCCTCTAGTGTGTTCACAAGGTTTTTTTAATGATTTAACCTACTGACCTACTTTTTGCCGAACTTGACTTAGATATTGTCAAGATGATCTTTCTTAGCAAGGTTGATGAAAATCAGATTAAAACTGTGGCCTCAAGTGTGTTAACAAGGTTTTTCTACAATTTGACCTACTGACCTACTTTTTCACCCAACATAATCCATATTCATGTTTTTATGCCCCCGTATGAGATTTTGTCAAGTTGATCATTCAGACTAATGATGATTGGACCAAAACTGTGGCCTCTAGTGTGTTCACAAGGTTTTTCAATGATTTGACCTATAACCTACTTTTTGACACAGCATGGCCCATATTCGAAATGGTCTTAGATATTGTCAAGATGGTCATTCTTAGCAAGTTTGATGATGATCAGACTAAAACTGTGGCCTCTAGTGTGTTCACAAGGTTTTACTATGATTTGGCGTACTGACCTACTTTTTGAACAACATGACCCATATTCAAACATGACCGAGATATTGTCAAGATGATCATTCTGAGATAAATTGATGATGATTGGTCCAAAACTGTGGCCTCTAGTGTGTTCACAAGGTTTTTCTGTGATTTGACCTACTGACCTACTTTTTGACCCGACATGACCCATATTCGAACTTAACCGAGATATTGTCAAGATGATAATTCTGAGCAAGTTTAATGATGATCAGACTAAATCTGTGGCCTCTACTATGTTCACAAAGTTTTTCTATGATTTGAATTACTGACCTACTTTTTGACCCCACATGACCCACATTAGAACTTGACCGAGATATTGTCATGGTGATCATTCTGACCAAGTTTTATGATGATTGGCCCAAAACTGTGACCTCTGTTGTGTTCACAAGAAAAGTTTGCGCACGGACGACGGACGACGCCGGACATCTCACAGTCACAAAAGCTCAGAACTTCGGTCAGGTGGGCTAATAAATGCACATTAATTATAGATTTCACTAACATAAAGTTCCCTGTCACATATCTTTTTAAATACAGTACTTGTAAAAAGCTTACTCAAGGGGAGCAATTTCTATAAGAAAATCTGCTGTTGATTTCATTACTTTTAATAATTACTCGTTATTGATTGGTAAATAATAACTATTTTCCACTTTCAAAATCAAATTTTTTAACTTTACATAAAATATGAAAAGAAAAGACGTATGGGAGAGCGATATAAAAGGAACAAACAGTGATAAAAAATGGGAAAATAAAGACACAATTTCAATTTAAAGCTAAGCTAAATATAACTGAAATAGAACTGTTGCTGTTACCATACAAAACTACTGAGAATCTGTACCAGGTCAAGTGCAAATGCACCTCGGAAAAGGTAGCGGTAAATAAATTACGTCAGGTTATGTAATCTGTATTAGCAGCCAGATCATGTTTATTCTGTGCAGTCAGCTGAGACAGAACAAAGGATTATCGGCTTTTTGAAGTTGATGTTTACCATTAAGTATCCGATATATTCTCCTGCTTATTTGTTAATTGCCTTCAGCAGTCAAAATTTTAAGTCTGTTACCGCTTACCGCAAATGGTACCAATGGAAAAAAATCGAGGACTGGAAAATTGCAAATGCGGGAGATTCTGTCTCCCGGACGGGAGAACGGGAGGTATGCTTCAAATGCGGGAGCCTCCCGCATGATCCGGGAGAGATCACAGGTATGTGAACCCTGATTGAGTCGTATGTAGCACTTTGTATTTATCCAGGAAAGTAACTAAGGATTCATGAGCATGTTTTTCAAACACTTTGGAAAGGACAGGCAAAATTGAAATTGGTCGAAAATTATTGAGGTCATTTGATGCGCCACCCTTATGTAGTGGTTTGACTTTAGCTTCTTTCCATTTCTCTGGAAAGGAACTAGTTTTAATGCTTAGATTGAAAATATGAGTCAAACTTTCTGCGATGACTGAAGATGACATTTTTAAGAGTCTAGGACCTATTTCATCTAACCCAGTGGATTTATTTATATCTAAGTTTTTCAATGATTTTATTACCTTTTCAGAGCTTAATGGAGGCATGTCAAATGCAACATTCTCCGGAATTCTTTCATTACAGAAATTCCGAAGCTTGTCATGATTTGGGGTAATCATAGGCTCCTTAATGTTTTCTGCTATGTTTACAAAAAAGTCATTAAAGGCATTGGCAATGTCAAGAGCTTCATCATTTTCAAGATTGCCTACTTTAATTGAATTTACATTGTTTGCCGAGTCAGATTTTTGTTTGCCTGCACCAAGTTCATTGAAAATTTTCCAAATTGTTGAGGGATTATTTTTGCCTTCTTCAACAAGATTTTCATAGTGTGACTTTTTAGACCTTCTTATCTGACTGACTACCTTGTTTCTCCATTTCTTATATTGATCTATATTACCAAGTGATTTAAATCGATCTCTTGTTTTAATACTATCAATAATTTCAGGTGTCAGCCATCTTGGTTGATTGATATTTTTTACTCTGTGTTGTTTCAAGGGGACATGTTTATCCACTACTTTGGTGAACAAGGAATACCAGCAATCTAAAGCATCATCAACATCATCGAAAACCTTGATAACATCCCAAGGAACTGATTCAAGATCTGCATTAAATTTCGATTCATCAAAATTCTTGAAAGATCGATATTTGATTACATGGTGTGTTTCTTTTGGAATGTGTGAATTGACTTTGCGTGTAAGGAAAACTGGATAGTGATCGCTTAATCCAATTTTAGGAACATCAATATATTGTATACTGGATGAAAAATTTGTATAGATATGGTCTATTAAAGTTGCACTTGCATTAGGCACTACACGAGTAGGATGTGTAACATGCTGAGCCAGTCCATTAGAATTCATATAGTCAAGCCAATGACTTTTAATCTGAGGATTTAAAAGGTCACGGTTAAAATCTCCAAATATGAATAATTCTTTTTCTTCTGCAATAGCTTTTTCGAGTTGTTCATCAAATACTTCATTCCAAGTAATAGTTGAAAGAGGGTTTCTATAGAAATGCCCTATTAAGAATGACTTACTATTTTTTGGAAAAATTTCTAGCCATATGCTTTCAAAGTGATCAAACTCTAAATCATTTCTACGAATACATGAAATATCATCTCTTACATATGCAAGTAATCCACCAGATCCTTGTATTTTGTCTTTTCTAAAACATTGAAAATTTTGAATTTGGACAAAACTGTCAGGTATATCACTACCAAGTTTACTTTCGCTCACTCCTAGCATACTTATATTATTGACATTGGAATGCAACATTAATTTTAATTGATCAACTCTTTCACCTGAACGAATTCCTCTGACATTTATGTGACCTATTCGCATACCTCTTCCACGCAATTCTAAATTTATTAAGCTGCTATGGGCTGACAAGGGAGATGAACTATCATGCACAGATGAATATAAAGAAGAACATATAGTAGATGCATTATATAAGCTATTATTTTCTATGTCAGTATCTTTATCATAAGCATTAGAGGCATGTTCATTTATAACTGTATTGTCACTTGGGTCATTCCTGAAAATGAAAGAGTCCTGAAATTCCCTAGTATGAGGTTCGTTTATGTTACTGTTCGTTATTTTAGCTGTATCAGTTTCAAAAGATTCACTTAGTGGAATAGAACAAACACAGGGATGTTCATTACATTCATCACAGACTGTTTGTAATAATGAAAAGAGATTATGGGATGCAAAATTCAAGGCATCATAGCCATTATCCTAATGATTAGGGCATCTGGATTGCTTGTGTCCTAGAAAACCACAAGAATGACATTTTATCTGTCCCTTATGTTTGCAGTCAAATGTTGAGTGGTTTGATTCTCCACATTTAATGCAGGACTGGTGGTTCTTGTTGTTTGGATTTGTCTGTCCATGATGTACCTGTATTCTCCTGTTTCTTCTATTTGGTTGGAATCTCGGCCTCTGAAATTTACGTTGTTGGGAACCTTGTTTATGAGGTGATCCGCCATAAACACACTGTTCAAAGTTCTCAACAAGAGCACCTGAACCACATACTTTCTCCATACTGTCCAGCAATCGGCGGATTCCAGATCTTGATAAGTGAATTTTGTCCTTACTAAAGTAACGGAGAACTGGTTGTCCCTCAGAACTACAAAAGTTTTTCACCATTTCAACTAGCTGTGCACCATGTTCATCACTAAGGCACTTGATAATGTCATTAAGGTCTGTCACATTACAGTCTTGACGAGGACAAGCAGTGCACAATACAATGTTTATTTCGATATTTGCATTTGCGATATACTGAAGAAGTTGATCATACTTTTCTTCAACATATTCAATATTTGACCCATTGGAAACATCATTACCTCCTACTGAAATGATGACTGTTGCGAAATTTTGAAGATCAAATAGAGTGATCTGGTCTAAAATTACATCAATTGTAGCGCCAGAAATGCCATGACAGTGCACCTGATTCTTAAGTCCTCTTTCATTGATTCCCTTTATGATGGAATCCCCTATTAGTAGTGTTTTTTTGGATGTAGTTGATTTAGTAGGGTGTTTGGAATGTTGATTCTTTTTAGGACAGGTTTCTTTAGGATTCTTTTTCTGAGATCTATGTTGACATCTGTCTTTATTCACATGCTGGTTGGGTTCCGCAATTTGAACACTGGAGGAGTCACTTTCAATCGAAGATAAAGACACTGTCCTGTTTAGAGTAGTTCCAGCAGCAGATGTTTTTTCTTCATATGTGGTCTTTCTGCCTGTTGATTGCTCCTGTAGCTTGACCACTTCACTGGTAAGGGTAGTCAGCTGTTCCTGCAGGGTGCTAATCATTTTAGAATGATAAGCCAGAGACTCCAATATTGCTGACATCTGTCTCTCTACAGGTGATGTTATAGGTCTGGGAGTCTCCATAGGAGGTACCACAGGCACAGATGTTGAGCATGGTCTGGTCACAACAGGGGTGCTGGTCATCACAGGCTGGTCTTTTGAGGCATTTATACTCATCTGTGAGTCAACACTTAAGTTCCTCATGAACCTAGTAAACAGAGTAGTGGCTATCCTCTTGAAGGCTATGTCCTTCCAAAGCTTATGGCCTGGTCCTGATATTTCAATCGTCTTCTCTGACTCAAACACTTTGATAGTCACTTTTCTACCCTGTATGTGGGATGTCACAGAGAATTTATCACTGAGGACCCATGATGACTTTTCAAATTCATTTTCTAATAGTCCCATGAAGTCCTTGAATAGCACTGGAATACAGAACTGGATATTCACTTTCTGTCCAGAGGGCAAAACATTGAAAAGAACTCCCTCAAACTTGTCCGCAACCGTTTTATCCACTTCAAAGGAAGAAATCCCTGAAAATGAATCGTTAGAAGCATCGCCACCAATGACCTGTCTTGAGTTTGATCCACTATTGCTGAAAGATTCCGACGCCATTACGAGCTGATTTTAAGATACTAGAAATTCTGATCTGATGACACGACTTGCAAATTTTTATTCCGTATCTCTTAGAATTTCACTTAAAATTTTCGATCTGATATATTATATGAACACAAAATAGAGATTCTTATTATGAACACAAAATAGAGATTCTTTAATGATTTGCATTAACAATAATTTGTTTTCACTGATATAATTCAGTTGACGGGGATGCCAAACCTCAACTCAAACAAAACAAACTAATATAATTCCAGATTTGAATAAATATTCACTTCACAGAATTTTGTTTATTCATTTATTTATTTTTCAAACTTATTTATTTTGAGGCAAGCAGAAATTTATTCCATTTATTGGCATTAAATTTTATTACTCCTTTAATCACTAATTTGAATTTCTCAATACCTTCATATACCACAAATGAGATTTATTGCACTAAATTATTTAACATGAAACATTTTTTTCCCTTTCCATTGAAGTTTTCTATCTATCTATTCCTATGGTGAAAACATCACACATTTTCAAATACCACAGGTGAAATTAATTCCACTGAATTATTTTCCTATGAATCTTTTTATTGAAATTTTCCTTCTATTTTTTCATTTCATAACACTTTATAACACTTTAAAGAAACACCAGATTCATTGAACTTATGATAACCACAGATGAAAATTTATTTCACTAAATTATTTTCACTGAACACTTTATAACTCTTGAAAAGATACTTTTGGGGCTCATTACGAAAGAAACACCAAATTCACTGAATTTAATGAATACACCATCAACATGCTGAATTTTATTATAAATTGCAGCAATAATTAAGTCAAAAGACTGATATATTAAGATTATAAAATATATCCATCCACATATTAGTAATAATTCCTTAATCCATCATAAACATATTGTGAATGTCCAGATAAGCTTTAGGCAGAGCTCTGTCAGACACATCTTATCACTTTGGCTGCTACTGAGAGAATGATACAAGCCTATGTAAACCCAAAGGCCCCCGGGGCGGGGGCATTTCTGGCCCCAGGACCGTAATTTGAACAATCTTGGTAGAGGTCCACTAGATGAAGGTTCATACCAAATATCGAAGACCTGGGCCTTTCGGTTTCAGAGAAGAAGATTTTTAAAGATTTTCCCTGTATGTAAAACCAAAGGCCCCCAGGGCGGGGGGCATTTTTGGCCCTAGGGCTATAATTTGAACAATCTTGGTAGAGGTCCACTAGGTGAAGCTTCACACCAAATATCAAAGACCTGGGCCTTGTGATGTCAGAGAAGAAGATTTTTAAAGATTTTCCCTATATAAGCCTATGTAAACCCAAAGGGCCCCGGGGCATGGGCATTTTTGGCCCTAGGGCTATAATTTGAACACTCTTGGTGGAGGTCCTCTAGATGAAGCTTCACACCAAATATCAAAGATCTGAGCCTTGCAGTTTCAGAGATGAAGATTTTTAAAGATTTTCCCTCTATAAGCCTATGTAATACCAAAGGCCCCCGGGGCGGGGGCATTTTTGGCCCAAGGGCTATAATTTGAACAATCTTGGTAGAGGTCCACTAGGTGAAGCTTCACACTAAATATCAAAGACCTGGGCCTAATGGTTTCAGAGAAGAAGAGTTTTAAAGATTTTCCATATATAAGCCTATGTAAACCCAAAGGCCCCCGGGGTGGGGGCATTTCTGGCCCAAGGGCCATAATTTGAACAATCTTGGTAGAGGTCCACTAGATGAAATTTCATACCAAATATCGAAGACCTGGGCCTTTCGGTTTCAGAGAAGATTTTTAAAGATTTTCCCTATATAGGCCTATGTAAAACCAAAGGCCCCCGGGGCAGGGGCATTTTGGCCCTAGGGCTATAATTTGAACAATCTTGGTAGAGGTCCATTAGGTGAAGCTTCACACCAAATATCAAAGACCTGGGCCTTGTGGTTTCAGAAAAGAAGATTTTTAAACATTTTCCCTATATAAGCCTATGTAAACCCAAAGGCCAACGGGGCGGGGGCATTTCTGGCCCAAGGGCCATAATTTGAACAATCTTAGTAGAGGTCCACTAGATGAAGCTTCATACCAAATATCGGAGACCTGGGCCTTTCGATTTCAGAGAAGAAGATTTTTAAAGCTTTCATTTTAAAAATCTATTTTTAGCTCCTGTGACCTAGATGTGCAATGGACCGGAACCATTTGAACAATTTTGAAAGGGGACCACCTAAGGATCATTCCTGTGAAGTTTGGTTAAAATCAGATCAGTGGTTTAGGAGGAGATGTCATTTGAAGAAAAAGTTTACGCACGCACGCACACACGCACGCACACACCCACGACGGACGACGGACAAAAAGTGATCCCAAAAGCTCACCTTGTCACTACGTGACAGGTGAGCTAAAAACATGACCTGTCACCCCTAAATTTTGAAATGGACTCCTGCTATATATAAGGAGGATGATTCCAAAAAGGTACAAAAATGTAAATCATTATCCTGCTGAACATGACAACCTCTACCTTTGCAGGGTAGATCCAGATCAGATGGCTTCTGATCAGGATCAACACTGTCATGCAGTTTGTGAATTCAAGAATGCTCTAGACTGCTATTGACCTGCATGATAGACAAACCTGTGAGATCTGCAGTGCATGCAGCAAGCGAGCTATGTGGAAGGGGGCCCATTTATATGGATGTTGCCCTTGTATACCTGCATGTTAATCAAAACTCTGATGATGATGATGATGATGATGATGATGATGATGATGATGATTTAATACTTTATATCAAGTTATGTGATTTGTTTGATTTTGTTTGTTTGATTTGAAGTTTGACGTCCCCGCCCCACTGTATAGGTCATTTTGGAGACGTTACTTCCAATATTGTGGGACTTTTACCCGACATTGAGATGAAATGACATCTCAAGCCCTGTCACCCAATGAAACCAACAGGGTTTATAAGCATGGGCGGTCCGACTGGCACTGCTTTGCCTGGGCAGGCTTATATCCTCTAAGCAGTTTACCAGTACTCATGTGTGGTAGGTTTCAGCTCTGTGTGGAAGCATCCTGCAGCTTATCTATTTCTTCCAGCCGGATGGGCGGGGACCATCAAAATATTTGATTGCTTGATAATCAGAAATGGGTGTGGCTAAAATAATTTATTCATCAGGATAAGGGTTAAACCTATAACGTAAATATTGATGACAAAACCAACTCCCAACACCGAAATACTGCAATAACACTTCTGGACTCTGTCCACTGCAGATCCCTTTTGCGGCCCCCGCCCATCGGGGCTTGAAGAAATATATGGGCTGCATGATGCTTCCACGCAGAGCTGAAACCGACCCGCACACGAGTATTGGTAAACCGCTTAGAGGATCTAAGCCTGCCCAGGCAAAGCGGTGCGAGAAGGTCCGTGCTTTTAAACCCTATTGGTTTCATTGGGCGACAGGGCTGGAGATGTCATTTCATCTCAATGTTGGGTAAAAGTACCACAAAATTGGAAGCAACGTCTCCGAAATGCCTTTACAGTGTTGACAAGGACGTTAAATCTCAAATCAAACAAACAAACAAAGCAGGTCCCTTGACATTTGAGATAATGAGAGAAGATTGTTTGTACCCACAAGTTGGGAACCATACAAGACAGACTGTCTCATACTGTTGCTCATAATTTTATGCAATTTCTATGGAAATCAATCAGAGAAGCAAACAATATGGCAGTTATTACAAACCTGGAACCATCGTCTAATGAACCCTATCCCAACGGCATTATTGCACAGAATTTTGATTACATTTTCACGATATCCTTTGACCCCTTCCTCAATGGACACAGTTTCTCTATTAACCAATCACCTCTTTAACGACATCCTGTCATGCAATGGGATTACTGGGCTGCCTTTATGACGGTAAGGATATTTACAACATTAGCAGACGAAAATCTTAACCCATTTTGTACCAAATGGAATCTTGACCTCCTTATATATAGCAGGAGTCCATATCAACATTTAGCGATGTTCGGTTGTGTTTTCTTCAAAATTGATTTGGAAAATGGCTGAATTTTTCGCAAACAGTGTAGACCCTGATCAGACGCCATGATTTGGGCCTGCACTGTTTGCCAACTACATGATTTGGGCTTTACAGTGCAAAATGGGTTAATGGGGAAAGGATAAACCAACAGGGGAAGCAACTCATTCAAAGTTAGTTTTGTCTCCCCTTGCAATAAGGGTCTACACTAAAAGGAAAGAATTTGCTCCTGAGGAGGGCCACAGGCAATCCAGAAAGTTGTTTCCCTTGTAAAAAAAACAAAAAACAAGAGGGCCCAGAGGGCCCTGAATCGCTCACCTGAGAATCAGTGTCTTTATTACATTCTTGGCCCAAGGGCTATACTAGGTGAAGCTTCATACCAAATATCAAAGACCTGAGCCTTGTGGTTTCAGAGAAGAAGATTGCTAAATATTTTCCCTATATAAGCCTATGAAAAACCAAAGGGCCCTTGGGATGGGGGCATTTTTGGCCCTAGGGCTATAATTTGAACAATCTTGGTAGAGGTCCACTAGATGAAGCTTCACACCAAATATCAAAAATCTGAGCCTTGCGGTTTCAGAGAAGAGTATTTTTAAAGATTTTCCCTGTATAAGCCTATGTAAAACCAAAGGCCCCAAGGGCGGGGGCATTTTTGGCACCAGGGCTATAATTTGAACAATCTTGGTAGAGGTCCACTAGGTGAAGCTTCACACCAAATATCAAAGACCTGGGCCTTGCGGTTTCAGAGAAGAAGATTTTAAAGATTTTTCTATATAAGCCTATGTAAACCCAAAGGCCCCCTGGGTGGGGACATTTTTAGCCCCATGGCTATAATTTGAACAATCTTGGTAGAGGTCCACTAGATGAAGCTTCACACCAAATATCAAAGATCTGAGCCTTGCGGTTTCAGAGAAGAAGATTTTTTAAGATTTTCCCTGTATAAGCCTATGTAAAACCAAAGGCCCCCGGGGCAGGGGCATTTTTGGCCCCAGGGCTATAATTTGAACAATCTTGGTAGAGGTCCACTAGGTAAAGCTCCACACCAAATATCAAAGACCTGAGCCTTGTAGTTTCAGAGAAGAAGATTTTTAAAGATTTTCCCTATATAAGCCTATGTAGACCAAAAGGCCCCCGGGGCGGGGCATTTATGGCCCAAGGGCCATAATTTGAACAATCTTGGTAGAGGACCCCTAGATGAAGCTTCATACCAAATATCGAAGACCTGGGCCTTCGGTTTCAGAAAAGAAGATTTTTAAAGATTTTCCCTGTATAAGCCTATGTAAAACCAAAGCCCCTTGGCCCTAGGGCTATAATTTGAACAATCTTGGTAGAGGTCCACTAGGTGAAGCTTCACACCAAATATCAAAGATCTGAGCCTTGTGGTTTCAGAGAAGAAGATTTTTTAAGATTTTCCCTGTATAAGGCTATGTAAAACCAAAGGCCCCCGGGGCGGGGGCATTTTTGGCCCTAGGGCTATAACTTGAACAATCTTGGTAGAGGTCCACTAGGTAAAGCTTCACACCAAATATCAAAGACCTGAGCCTTGTGGTTTCAGAGAAAAAGATTTTTAAAGATTTTCCCTATATAAGCCTATGTAAACCAAAAGGCCCCCGGGACGGGGGTATTTATGGCCCAAGGGCCATAATTTGAACAATCTTGGTAGAGGACCACTAGATGAAGCTTCATAACCAAATATCGAAGACCTGGGCCTTCGGTTTCAGAGAAGTAGATTTTTTAAGATTTTCCCTGTATAAGCCTATGTAAAACCAAAGGCCCCCGGGGCGGGGGCATTTTTGGCCCTAGGGCTATAATTTGAACAATCTTGGTAGAGGTCCACTAGGTGAAGCTTCACACCAAATATCAAAGACCTGGGCCTTGTGGTTTCAGAGAAGAAGATTTTTAAAGATTTTCCCTATATAAGCCTATGTAAACCCAAAGGCCCCAGGGGCAGGGGCATTTCTGGCCCAAGGGCCATAATTTGAACAATCTTGGTAGAGGTCCACTAGATGAAGCTTCATACCAAATATCGAAGACTTGGGCCTTTCAGTTTCAGAGAAGAAGATTTTTAAAGTTTTCATTTTAAAAATCTATTTTTAGCTCCTGTGACCTAGATGTGCAATGGACCGGAACCATTTGAACAACTTTGAAAGGGGACCACCTAAGGATAATTCCTGTGAAGTTTGGTTAAAATCCGATAAATGGTTTAGGAGATGTCGTTTGAAGAAAAAGTTTATGCACGCACACACACACACACACACGCAAAACGAACGACGGACAAAAAGTGATCCCAAAAGCTCACCTCGTCACTACGTGACAGGTGAGCTAAAAAAGAAAAAGAGGGAAAAATGGCAGAAAATATGCCAGGCTTATCCATTTCCCAGAATGCTCTCCCAAGATTTATTCTCCAGAATTCTAGATGGCAAAAATCATTCCAAAATCTTTCAGTTACATTAAAGCTGCAATCGTTGTATAATCTAGCTGGAAAAATATACCAAGACGAGACCTATTGGGTTTCTGTCATTAACCCATTGTATGCGGGAAACCCCTAAAGGGGTACCTTGGCAAACAGTGCAGGCCCAGATCAGATGCCGCAGAATGCAGCATCTGATCAGGACCTACACTATTTGCTAACATAATTTTCTGTCAAAAATAGAATAAAATGAAAAAGTAACATTCCTGTGAAGTTTGAAATAAATTGAACCAAAGGTATAGTTGTCATTCTAATTTTTTTTTCTATTTCTTCTCTGGTGGCATCTGTTTTGTATAGGGTCACCTAAGCTACAATCCTATGGAATTGGTTACCGATTCAGTACCAGAAACCCCTTAAGGGGTACCTTGGCAAACAGTGCAGGCCCAGATCGGACTCCACAATCTCGGCGTCTGATCAGGGCCTACGTTGTTTGCAAAAAGTTAAGCCATTTTCCAAATAAATTTTGAAGAATACACAACCTGACACCCCAAAATTTCAAAATGGACTCCTGCCATATGTAAGGTGGATTACATTCTACTTGGTACAAAAATGGTTAACATGAAACTGGTCCAAAGGTGTAGGAGCAGTTGTCATTTAAAGTTGTTGTTTTTTTCTATTATTAGCTCTGGTGTCATTTTGTAAATCAGAACAGAGCCAACTTAGCTATTTTGGTAGAGGGTCACCTAAGCAACATTCCTATGAAGTTTTATTGAAATTGGCCGAGTTGTCATTTAAAGATTTTTCTATTTTTAACTCTGGTGGCCATCTTGTTCATTGGAGCTGAAAGAGAGTTTAGCTATTTTGAGTGGAAGCCGCCTAGTCAATTTAAATTCCTTTGAAGTTTAAACCAAATTGGCCCAAGGGTTTAGGTGGAGTTGCCATTTAAAGCAAATTGTTAATGTTTTCATTTTTTGCTCTGGCAGACATCTCTTTCATCAGATCTGAACAATTTTAGCTATTTTGCAAAACAAGAGGGCCCATAGGGCCCTGATTCGCTCACCTGAATGTCACTGTCTATAGTACATTCTATTTTTAGCTCTGGTGGCCATCTTGTTCATCAGAGTGGAACGATCTTAGCTATTTTAGTAGGATGTCACCTAGGCAACATTCCTTTGAAGTTTGAATCAAATTGACCCAAGGGTTTAGGAAGAGTTCGCATTTGAAGCAAATTTACAATGTTTTTCTATTTTTAGCTCTTGCGGCCATATTGTTCATCCGAGCGAGACCATTTTAGCTATTTTGGTAAAGAGTCATCTAAGCAACATTCCTATGAAGTTGAATGTATTTGGCCCAAGGGTACAGGAGGAGTTGTCGTTTGAAGATTTTTTTCTATTTTTAGCCCTGGTGGCCATCTTGTTTATCAGAGTGGAATAATTTTAACTATTTTGGTAGGGAGTCACCTGGGCAACATTCCTGTGAAATTTGAAGCAAATTTACAATGTTTTTCTATTTTTAGCTCTGGTGGCCATTTTGTTCATCGGAGTGGGATCATTTAGCTAATATGGTAGAGGGTCAGCGACATAATATTCCTGTGAAATTTGAATCAAATTGGCCCAAGGGGTAAGGAGGAATTGTAGTTTGAAGAATTTTTCTATTTTTAGCTCTGGTGGCCATCTTGTTAGTCAGAGCGGATTAATTTTAGCTATTTTGGTAGGGAGTCAACAACATAATATTCCTGTGAAGTTTGAATAAAATTGGCCTAAGGGGTATAGAGGAGTTGTCGTTTGAAGATTTTTTCTATTTTTAGCTCTGGTGGCCATCTTGTTTGCCGCATTGAATGATTTTAGCTATTTTGGTAGGGCTGAGTAGGAGTTTGCGTTTTGACGTAAATTTACAAAGTTTTTCTGTTTTTAGCTATGGCGGCTATTTTGCTCATCAGAGCGAAAATGTTTTAGCTATTTTGGTAGTGGGTCATCTAAGCAACATTCCTTTGAAGTTTGAATGAAATTGGCCCAAGGGTAAAGGAGGAGTAGTCATTTGAAGATTTTTTCAATTTTTAGCTCTGGCGGCCATCTTGTTAGTCAGAGCGGAATGATTTTAACTATTTCTTTAGGGAGTAACCTACATAACATTCCTGTGAAGTTTGAATCAAATTGGCCCAAGGGTTAAGGAGGAGTTCGTGTTTGAAGCAAATTTACGATGTTTTTCTATTTTTAGCTATGGCGGCCATTTTGCTCATCAGAGCAGAACCTTTTCAGCTATTTTGGTAGATGGTCACCTAAGCAACATTCCTACGAAGTTTGAATAAAATTGGCCCAAGGGAACAGGAGCAATTGTCGTTTAAAGATATTTTTCTATTTGGAGCTCTTGCGGCCATCTTGTTTGTAAGAGCACAACATTTTAGCTATATTGGTAGGGAGTCATTTGGGCAACATTCCTGTGAAGTTAGAATCAAATTGGTCCAAGGGTTGAGGAGGAGTTTGTGTTTGAAGCAAATTTACGATGTTTTTTTATTTTTAGCTATGGCGGCCATTAGAGCAATAACGTTTTAGCTACTTAAGTAGAGGGTCACCTAAGCAACATTCCTATGAAGTTTGAATTAATTTGGCCCAAGGGTACAGGAGTTGTTGTTTAAAGAATTTTCTATTTTTAGCTCTGGTGGCCATTTTGTTCACTGGAGTGGAAACGTTTTAGCTATTTTGGTAGAGGGTCACCTAAGCAACATTCCAATAAAGTTTGAATGAAATTGGCCTTAAGGTACAAGAGAAGTTGTCGTTTGAAGATTTTTCTATTTTTAGCTCTGGCGGCCATCTTGTTCAGCAGAGCGGAACAATTTTAGCTATTTTTGTAGAGGGTCACCTCAGCAATATTCCTATGAAGTTTTATTGAAATGGGCTCAAGGGTTAAGGAGGAGTTAGCATTTAAAGCAAATTGTTGAGGCCGCACGACACACGAAGCACTACGCACGACGGACATTGACCGATCACAAAAGCTCACCATGAGCACTTGGTACTCAGGTGAGCTAAAAACACCTAGGCAACATTCCTGTGAAGTTTGAACCAAACTGGCCCAAGTGTTTAATTAGGAGATCGAATTTATAGCAAATTGCTGACATTTTCTATTTTTAGCTCTGGCAGCCACTTTTCTCATCAGAGCTGAACTGTTTTAGCTATTTAAATAATTTTGGTAGGGGGTCACCTAAGCAACATTCTTATGAAGTTTGAATGAAATTGGCCCAAGGGTATAGGAGTTGTCTTTTAAAGATTTTTTCTCTTTTCAGATCAAACATTCTTTCCTGGAGATTGATCATGAAATCTTTTCTATGGTCATTCTCTCCCTTCTGCTGATTCAAGAAGGGTAGTTGTCAGTTTTCTGGCGAAAGAATGTGGCTGCACTGTACTGGTTAACCGCTTACGTATAAGCCTGCCCAGGAAAGTGTGGATAGGTAAACTGACCGGCTCAAAAATGACCTAAATAGTGTTGACTGGGCTGTTAAACTCCAATACAAACAAACAAAAACTTTTCAGATCTTGTTAATCGGAGCAGAACAAATTTATCTATTTCGGTAGGCAGCCACTGAGGCAACATTCCTGTGAAGTTTAAGCGCAATTGGCCCAAGGGTTTAGAAGTTAGCATTTTAAGCAAACTGTTGACATTTCCCTATTTTTAGCTCTGTTGACCATTTTGCTCTTCAGAGGGGAATGTGTTTAAGTTTGAATGAAATTGGGCCATGGGTTTAGGAGTAGTTCTTTAAAAAATTTTCTATTTTTAGCTCTGGCAGCTATCTTCTTCACGGAGCGGAATGATTTGAGCTATTTCGGTAGAGAACCACCAAAGCAACATTCCTATGACTTTTGAATGAAATTGGCCAAGGGGTATGAGAGGAGAAGTCGTTTAAAGATTTTTCTATTTTTAACTCTGAAGGCCAGCTTGTTGATAAGAGCAGAATGATTTTAGCTATTTTGGTAGAGAGCCGCCTAGGCAACATTCCTATGAAGTTTCAATGAAATTGGCCCAAGTTTTTTTTTAAAGCAAATGGTTGACGACGGACTCGGGGTATGGGATGATGCACGACAGACGTTCACTGAATGGCTGAACTTTCTGGCAAACATTGAAGGCCTTGATCAGATGCCACATTCTGTGGCATCTGATCAGGGCCTGCACTGTTTGCCAGTTTCCTTTTGGGAGATTTCCCATCTAAAAAGGATTTACACCTCCTTGGCAATCATATTAAATCTTGACAATAAGCAGCCGATAAATTCTTCTTAGATGCCCTCTAAGGAATAATCTTATTATGGAACTCTTATGCCAGCAATAAAATATGCAGCTCTTGATAAATGGAGGATCGTTCATGGTAATTGGAAACAGTTTGTTGGATTCCAAGGATGTAGACTAGAAAAGTCACGATGTCTGAAGAAGTAAACAACTAAGTCGTTCAAAAATTATGGCTGAGGTACAGTGAAATTCCACAATTAAGACCACCTAAAATTAAGGCTGATTATGCTTTTAAAGCATATTTATAAGGTTTCAGGTCTATTTGCTTTGTGTGCTCTAGTGGGAGACCACCTTAGGGACTGTTCAAAAGTGGTCTTAACCCTTTCCCACTCAGATACATGTTTTTACGTGCCTGCATCCCCACCCCCCCTCCATTTTAACCCTTTACCACTCAGATACGTGTTTTTACGTGTCTGCATCCCACCCCCCCCTCCCACCATTTTAAGCCCCAGAAGCACCTAAAATCTGCATTTCTACCCCTGGATAGTTATGTTTGCTTTAGGATTTGTTGGGCCAAAAAGTGACCTGTTTTTTCGCGCGCCTCCCCACTAAAAATATTCTGGGAGGATTGAAGGGGGGACAATGCCCCCCCCCCCCCCCCTCACATCCCGAAAAATGTTAGGTGTATGGCCCAACCAGCCACTAAAATTTATATCTGAGGGTGTCTGTGGTCAAAAATGCCTGAAAATTGATGCTGATAAAACATGCTGCAAACAGTGAAAATGGCCAGTGCCAAACACCTTAATTGTTGCCTTGACAGCTGTGTGAAGAATAAAATGTGGTCAAAAAATTCATGGAAAACACACTTTTTGCCAACTTTGAGATGCCCCCTCTTTACCATGACAACAATGATCAAGTCATGAAAGGTTGCATTTGAAAGGCTACTGCCCAATGAACATTCATACAGAGTTTGGTGTAGCCAGACCATCCATTATGAAACAATGGCTAGTTGAAGTTGCTGTCAGGTGCAACACTGTGAAAATCAGCGAAATTCACAAAATCCCTGAGTGGTAAAGGGTTAAAGACCACTTTTGAACAGGCCCATAGGTGGTCTGAATATAGGAATTTTACTGTATTTTCACTTTATTCTAGATTTTTTGTTGTTGTTTTGCAGCCCTTTCAAGATTATTCCACTCATATCCTGCTGATCGTTCATTAAAAGTGAACATAAAAACCAAAGTGCCTGGAAATACACCAAATGACCTTCCATTGCAGAACTTTGCAGCTCACATAATTATCTCTTATCCCCCTGTTCACGACAACCCCCATCTTTGGAAACAGTGTAGATCCAGATCAGATGGCTTCTGAAGAAGCCACCTGATCAGGATCTACACTGTTTGTCATGAAGTTTATGGATTTGTAAGAATAAATTACTCGAAGCAATCTGATTGGTTCAAAGTCAGAAATGGGTGTGGCTAAAATGAATATTCAGCAAGATAAAGGTTATGATCCAAGCAAGAGCAAACAACTTCACATTTCATTGGGCAGCAGGGCTTAAGATGTCATTTCATTTCAATGATGGGTAAAAGTCCCATAAAATTGGAAGCAACATCTCCAAAATGACCTAAATGGTGTTGACCAGGATGTTAAACCTCAATTCAAACAAAACAAACATACCAAATACGTACCAAATCCATCGCATAGTTAGGAAAACAAAAGGTCTAAAAACACTTTTAAAATAAAAATTCTAAGTCCGTTACCGTGACCATAAGGTCATGTGCAAGGGCAGGAAATGGCTGAATAAAACTTTAGACCTGTATTTTATCATCATACCAAATATGAACCAAATCTACCGGAAGGCTTGGAAAAATAATTATAAGCTCTAAAAAAACTTTAACATAAGTAGAAATGCATCCATAGGACACAGATGCCCCCGCCTGAAAAATCCATCCATTAACAACAAAGATATTGAGCGCACACAAGAAAAAAAAAACTTTTCTTTACCTTTGACCTGTAAGTATGACCTTGACCTTGGATGTACCAACCTGGACTTGCGTATGTGTTTAACATTTTTACCAAGTAATTTCCAAATCCATTCAGAATAACCGACACAAGAAAAAAACATTTTTCTTTACCTTTTACATCTAAGTATGACATTGACCTTGGAGGTACCAACCTGGGTCTTGGGCATGACACATCGTCTCATGGTGGTTAACATTTCTGCCAAGTAATTTCAAAATCCATCCAGAAATAACTAAGTTATTGACTGTGTTTAAGATTTGGACCCTTTGTTTTTAATCTCTGACCTCTAAGTTTGACATTGCCCTTGGCAGATTGTCTCCTGATGGCTACATTTCTGCCTAGTAATTTCAAAATCCATTCAGAAATAAGAAAAACATTGACCATGTTTAAGTTTCGGACACTTATTTGTACCTTTGACCTCTAAGTACGACCTTGACCTTGAAGGTATGGATATAGGTTTTGTGCACGACTCATCGTATAATGATAGTTAAGATTTCTGCTAAGTAATTTCAAAATTCATGCAACAATGTCATTGACCATGTTTATGTTTTGGACCCTTTTTTTACCTTTGACCTCTAAGTATGACCTTGACCTTGAAAGTACGGACCTGGGTTTTGCACATGACACATCGACTAATGATGGTTTACATTTCTGTAAAGTAATTTCAAAATCCATCCAGAAATAAGGAAGTTATTGACTGCGTTTAAGTTTCGGACGGACGAATGAACGGACAAACAAATGGACGGACAAACAGAGGCAACGCTATATGTTTCGAATGGCAGGGGCATAAAAATTTCTAAGTCTGTGACCGTGACCTTGAAGTCATGGGTGAGGGTATTGCTGAATAAAAGTTTGGACCTATATCTATCATCATACCAAATATGAATCAAATCAATCATATGATTTGGAAAATATGACCTGTTAAAAAAGTCTGACAAAAATTCTAAGTGCATGGCCTTGACCTTGAGGTCATGGGCATGGGTATAGCTGAATAAACTTTGGACCTATATCTATTATCATATCTAACATGAACCAAATCCATTGTATGGTTTGGAAAATATGCGCTCTTAACCCTTGTCCTGATGAGCCCAGATATGCCTTATTTTCCAAACAATGAAGATCCAGATCAGATGGCTTCTGACGAAGCCATCTGATCAGGATCTACATTGTTTGCCTTTCAGATTGAATTTGTTGCAATAATGTGCATCTTATAATCTGATTGGTTGATAATTGTTAGTGGGTGTGGCATATATGAATATTCAGCAGGACAAGGGTTAAAAAACTTTAACATAAATGGTGACGCCGAAGGCGACTCCAACGTCAATGCCAATGCCGGGTGTAGTGCAATAGCTCTTCCTGGACTTCATGCAGGTGAGCTAAATAAATGAAACTTTTAAATGTTTTTAAAACAAGAATGAGTCTTAATTTTAACCAATCATAATCACAGGATTTTATTGTAGTTCGAATGACTGTTGTTGTTGTTGCACTTGACTGCAGTTTTGCAATACAGAATTTCTACAGTGTACTGGGGAATGACTATCATGAATGTGTTTTCATCTGAAATTCTGAAACGGCCTATCCAGTTCAGCTAAGAAAATGGTCATTAAGTATTTGTTAATTTGTTTGATTTGAAGTTTAACATCCCCATCAACACTCTATAGGTCATTTTGGAGACGTTGCTTCCAATTTCGTGGGACTTTTACCCGACATTGAGATGAAATGACATCTCAAGCCCTGTCGCCCAATGAAACCAATAGGGTTTTATTATAGGCATGGACTGTCTGACTTGCAACGCTTTGCCTGGGCAGGCTTAGACCCTCTAAGCGATTTACCCGTACTCATGTGCAGTCGGTTTCAGCTCTGCGTGGAAGCAACATGCAGCCCATATACTTCTGCAAGCCCCAATGGGTGGGGGCCATGTATTTGTTAAGAAGTTGTATGGATGATAATTTATAAAATATTGTCCACATTTTTTTGACTAACATGGCACTTTTTCAATTTTTTAAATCATTTTGTAGTGTCTGAATGACTTTCAAACTTTGTTGCAGTAGAGGTCCATTAGATGAAGCTTCTTACCAAATATGAAAGACCTGGGTCTTCTGGTTTCAGACTAGAAGATTTTTAAAGGTTATCCCTGTATACGCCCATGTGAAACCAAAGGGCCCTGGCGCTGGGGCACTTTGGCCCCAGGACTATTTTTTGAACAATCTTGGTAGTGGTACACTAGATGAAGCTTCATACCAAATATCAAAGACCTGGGCCAAATCTGGTTTCAAACAGGAAGATTTTTAAAGGTTTTCCTTATATACGCCTATGATAAACCAGTGGGCCCCGGCGCGGGGGCATTTTTGGCCCCAGGACTATATTTTGAACAATCTTGGTAGAGGTCCACTAGATGAAGCTTCATACCAAATATCAAAGACCTGGACCATGCAGTTTCAGAGAAGATTTTTTCAGTTTTCAGTAAAAAAAAAATCTATTTTTAGCTCCTGTGACCTAGATGTGCAAAGGTCCGGAACCATTTGAACAACTTTGAAAGGGGACCACCTAAGGATCATTCCTTAGTCAGTTTGGTCAAAATCCTATCAGTGGTTTAGGAGATGTTGTTGTTTGAAGAAATTGTTTACGGACAGACGGACGGATGCACGCACATATGCACGAAGGAAAAAAAGTGATCCCAAAAGCTCACCTCGTCACTTTGTGACAGGTGAGCTAAAAATATACCTTGTAGTGTTCAAAAGAATATCAACTCCCAATTATAATCCTTTTGAATGCTGACAAAAACCAAATTTAAAATCTCAAATATATTTCACTTCTGATGGCTCTGAGTAGAATCAGTCTCCAAATAATAAATCTCAAATATATTTCACTTCTGACAGAACTATGGTCAAAAAACAAAACAACAGTCTACGTTGTCACAGACTGATACTGTATCTAAAACACTCTACTAGAACCAAAAAATTCTATAGCTGTGTCTCATAGCCAAAGCTATTGCACTGTGAAAGAAGTTCTTCTAATTCAATAAAGGAAACTATATTAGCCAATATGACTAGTTAATCCTTTCTGTACCAAGTGGAATCTCCCTCCTTATACAGTGAAATTCCACTATTAAGACCACCTAAAATTAACCCTTGTCCTGCTGAATATTCATATATGCCACACCCACTACCGATTATCAACCAATCAGATTACTTGATGCAAATTATTGCAACAAATTCACAATCAGAATGACAAACAATGTAGATCCTGATCAGATGGCTTCGTCAGAAGCCATCTGATCTGGATCTTCATTGTTTGGAAAATAAGGCATATCTGGGCTCAGCAGGACAAGGGTTAAGACTAATTCTGTATTGAAAAGATTATTTAGTAGGTTGCAATTATTCTGTCTTTGTTTTTTCTGCATACAGTGTTTGTTTGATTTGAGGTTTAACGTCCCCATCAACACTGTATAGGTCATTTTGGAGATGTTGCTTCCAATTTTGTGGGACTTTTACCTGACATTGAGATGAAATGACATCTCAAGCCCTGTCGCCCAATGAAACCAATAGGGTTTATTAGCATGGACTGTCCACCTCGCAGCGCGGTTCCTGGACAGGGTTAGATCCTCTAAGCGGTTTACCAGTACTAGTGTGCGGGCCTGATTCAGCTCGCGTGGAAGCATCGTGCAGCCCATTTATTTCTTCAAGCCCCTATGGGCGGGGGCGGCCTTATACAGTGAAATTCCGCTATTAAGACCACCTAAAATTAAGACCAATTCTGTATTAAAAAGATTATTTAGTAGGTTGCAATTATTGTCTTTGTGTTTTCTGCATTCAGTGTCCTCTGGTCATGGACTATCTTTGGGACTGTTCAAAAGTGTCTTTGTTCAAAAGTGGTCTTAAAGACCACTTTTGAACAGTCCCAAAGGTGGACTTAATAAAGGAATTTTACTGTATATGACTGGAGTTGTTCCCGAAATTTAGGGGTGATAGGTTGTGTTATCCTTAAAGTTTATTCAGAAAAAAAAGCTGAACTTTTTGCAAATAGTGTAGGCCCTGAAGACGCTGCATTCTGCGGCATCTGATCTGGGCCTGCACTGTTTGCCAGGGTACCAGTTTTGGGGTTTCCGGTACAAAATTGGTTAATCCTTACTCAGATCCCAATGACCAAGAAAGCCTCTCCCTCTACAAACAGTGTAAATCCAGATCAGATGGCTTCTGAAGAAGCCTGATCAGAATCTATACTGTCTGTCATTCAGTTTTTGAAATTGAAGGAATACATTAGATCAAGAAATTTTATTGGCTGATAAGTCAGAAATGGGTGTGGCTAAACTAATTTATTCAGGATAAGGGTTTCAAGAGGATAATTTCACCTTCAGGGGAGGCAATTCTTGCAGAAATCTTTTTGTCTCCCATATCAATAGGGGTCTGGTGGTAAAGAAAACAAATTCTTTCCTTTTAGAGTAGATCCCATTTTTAAATACAGTGGAACTTCGATGGCTCGAACACCATGACTCGTTTACAATGGATGTGTCGAACCCATTCTTGAGCCCCTAACGAAATCCTCTACATTAGAAATAGTGGGGGATAATTAAGGAGATTTTAGTCTTTTATTTTGCAAATGTATGCTGTGTGTACTCATTAGAATCGCCTCAATGAGGCGATTCTAATGAGTACCCACAGCATACATTTTGTGTACTCCTTAGAATCGCCTCAATGAGGCGATTCTAATCGATTCTAATGAGTACCCACAGCATACATTTTCATTATAGAACATCGCAAAGATGTCTAAAAGTATCTTGTTATGCCTCCTGGCAGTAACCTCAGTGGCTCGAACTACCCCTGTCTCGAACAGATTTTCGAGGTCCCAAAGGTGTTCGAGCCATTGAAGTTCGGCGGTAGGTGAAAAGACAGTGTATAGGTCAACAAAGAGCCCATCCTGAAAATTTTCTCCTTGTAAGATGATAGTTTGTTTGGTTTTACGGCCCTTTCAACATTATTCACTTATGTCAAGCTCGTCATTAATCAGGTGGACAAAAACCAGAGTACATGGGGAAAAACAATTCTTGCACACCAGACAGGGAAATCAGTGATTTTACCCTGGGATAGAAATTTATGTTCTGACCCTGGTGTTCCGACCCAAAATTCGAATATAATCGCGTGTTTGATAAATGCACTGGTTGAATACGACCTTGTATGCGCCGTCGTTAAAGCCCCTGTCACACTATGCTGCGTTTCCACTGCGATGGAATGGCGTTTTTAATTTTCCAGAACGCCCCGAGATCGCAAGAAATAATGAAAATTTTTCGTGAACTTGGACCTGTCATGGCGTCCTTACAGCGACCAAGACGTTGCTACAGAGCTTACATGGCAATCTATCGCGATCCTGCGGTGTTCTTGATGGCGATTGTATGCGCTCTCGCGGTACATCCACTGTGCTTACCCGGCACTAATACTGCGTGCACTGCACTTTTACGGCGCTCACAATGCGTGCACTGCGCTTTTACGGCGCTCACACTGCTCTGAGGGCATGTTGAAGACGTTCGTTTGCACTATAAAGCAAAGTGTAAACAGACATCTTCATCAGTCAAACAGTTTTGTTTGATTTGAGGTTTAACGTCCCCATCAACACAGTAAAGGTCATTTGAGGAAGACTTTGCTTCCAATTTGTGGGACTTTTACCCGACATTGAGATGAAATGACTTCCAGTCGCCCAATGAAACCAATAGGGTTAATAAGCATGGATGGTCTGACTCGCAGCCCTTTGCCTGGGCAAGCGTAGATCCCCTAAGTGGTTTACCAGTACTCGTGTGCCGTCGGAAGCCCACAGCCATCACCGCAAGCAGGAGCATGTCCACCGCCATTACCTTATCAACCCCATGATGAGTCACCACAGAAGACATTACCCAATCAAACTTTACGTTCCACAGTCTACACAAGCCACTGTTTATACAAGCGGGCGCACCAACCCATCGGGACTAAATAGATGGACGGCATGATGTTTCCACAGAGAGCTGAAACCGACCACAAACAAGTACTGGTAAACCGCTTAGAGGATCTAAGCCTGCCCAGGCAAAGCGGTGCGAGACGGGCTGTCCATGCTTATAAACTCTATTGGTTTCATTGGGCGACAGGGCTTGAGATGTCATTTCATCTCAATGGCGGGTAAAAACGTACAAAATTGGAAGCAACGTCTCCAATATGACCTATACAGTGTTGACAGGGATGTTAAACCTCAAATCAATCAATCAATTATGCTATGGCAACCTTACAGCGACCTCACTGCGCTCTTATCAGAACGCCCAGCGACGGCGTTTGTTTCGAGCATTTTTCTTGGATGCCATGAAAACGCAGCCGTGGAGTGAAAGGGGTTTAAGGTTGACTTCACAGCATGTTACGTGACGTCACTACACATTCCTGTAGAGTCATCACAATATCGGGGACGTCGGTAACCGAAGTGACTGCAGCATTAAAAATCCACGCTAAGAAACCCTGACACCCCTAAATTTTGAAATGGACTCCTGCTATCTATATATAATCCAGATGATTCCATTCAGCTGAACAGGGGTTTGAATGCTTAATACAGTGATTTTTAGGACAGTGGAGCCAATTTTTTTTTATTTTTTTTTTTAATTTTCACGCCACCAAACTTCTTGCTGAAATCTGAAATTGATTTGACATAAATGTGTTCAAACATTTCAAGCTCTAATTACTTGATAATTAGCAGCATTAAAAATTAACACAAAAAGCCATTAACAAACTGACAGCTTTGTTTTAAAACTGAACAAAAAACATCAAAATTCCATCAAAACCAGGTCTTCCAAATGGTTTCAAATGGTAGCGGAGTTATGCTCCATTAAAAGAAAATGATGCTAAAATAAGGATGAGGGAACATAATTGGAAGATGGACAAGCAGAGTTGTCATTCTTGCATACAATACATTCCCAACTGTTATTTTGTATAATCTTACCAAGTATAAGGACATTTGGCAAGGAACTCTTCAGTTAAAACAAAGAACGGTTATCTTTCCCGCCATTTTTCTCATTCGGTGGAGGTGAAAGCTTCTGTTTTTTATCGCTAAAATTTGATCATTTTTAAACAGTTTTAAAAGCCAAATGTGTCTGATTTTTTGTCAACAATCATCAGAAATAAAAGGAAATATACGGAAAAGTAATATAAAGTAAGGCTTGAGTTCACCTTCAGCAGGAGAAACTTAATTTAGCCAAAATGCGTGAAGTACGGGATTTGGTATTTACTCCAAAGATGCCGATATCAATGGGCTCCTGAATGTAATTCCCCGTTTTTTAAATAACTTCCTTGTAATATTTGTATAACTTATGAAACACAGAAAATGCAAAGTTTCTTTACCTTTTTTAGCAATCAAATTCCTCACTGGATGTCGCTCTAATTGCTTCACGTTCTTACCCAATGGTTATCCATTCTATCGTTCTGTAGGCGTGAAATAAGTCAATGTAAAACCAAGGGGCCCTGGGGCGGGGGGCAATTTTGGCTCCATGGCTGTAATTTGAACAAATCTTGATAGGGGTCCACAAGACGACAAAGCTTCATACCAAATATCAAACACCTGAGCCTTCTAGTTTCAGACAAAAAGATTTTTAAAGGTTTTCCCTATATAAGTCAATGTAAAACCAAAGGGCCCGGGGATGGGCGCATTGTTGGCCCTAGGGCTATCTTGATAGAGATCCATAAGACGAGGCATCACACCAAATATCAAACAGCTGAGCCTTCTGGTTTCAGACGAAGATTTTTAAAGCTTTTTCCTATGAAAGTGTATGTAAAACCAAAGGGCCCCGGTGCAGGGACTATAATTTGAACAATCTTGGAAGAGGTCCACTAGAAGAAGCTACACACCAATTATCGAAGACCTGGGCATTGCGGTTTCAGAGGAGAAGATTTTTGTTAAAAAATCTATTTTTGGCTCCCGTGACCTTGATGTGCAATGCACTGGAACCATTTGAATAACTTTGGAAAGGGACCACCTAAGGATCATTCCTGTGAAGCTTGGTCGAAATCCGATCAGTGGTTCAGGAGGAGATGTCGTTTAAAGAAATTGTTTACGGCTGATGCATGGACAACAGACGAAAAGTGATCCAAAAAG
This sequence comes from Lucinisca nassula, assembly GCA_963580285.1. Classification (NCBI taxonomy): domain Eukaryota; kingdom Metazoa; phylum Mollusca; class Bivalvia; order Lucinida; family Lucinidae; genus Lucinisca; species Lucinisca nassula. The sequence continues at coordinate 86,413,343 of OY757020.1, read as the reverse complement.
CTCACCTTGTCATTACATGACAGGTTCTGGTAAAAATCCGTTGAGCATGTCCTCCAAGAAATATGATAATCTTCAGGTCTTGAGAACAATAACTGGAAAGTTTCTTCCAAATCCATTGAAACTGTAGGAGGAGTTGCGGAGACAAGATTGTGTCAATGGACAGACAGACTGACGGATGGATGGATGGACACATGGACAAACCCAATACTATATATATATAGTCCCCTTCGACTAACGTCGGGGGACAATGAAGCCAAAATATTGATCAAAATTCGCAAAGGAAAACAAGCAGAGTTGTCATTCTTGCATGTGACAATCCATACTGACCTGTTCTATAATCCTACCAAGTATCATTAATATTTCATGCAGTTGCCAAGTTATTCTCCGGAAATATAATGTTGAGACCCATCCGCCCAACTGACCATCCATTCTCCCGACCAACCTCCCGCCAACGTACACCATTTTAATAACCAGAGTTTTCCTTTGGAAACCAGGTTAATAAAAGCATCTTGGCCACCAAATAATAAGCCAGCACTCACAGACAAGGAGAAGTTAGGATGATAATTAAAGGATTTTTTTTTATTTCTTCATAAAAGCATGACAGTGTTGTGGGTACTTATTAGTATCGCCTCAATGAGGCAATTTTAACCCTTTAGACGCCGATAAAAAACTACATCTTAAAATGTTGTCTACTTATGTTGTCTGCTGAATATTTTTTGCAGAGGTTTTAAAAATAGTTTTGCATACAGGCAAACAGTGTGGACCCAGATCAGACTGCTCCTACAGGAGCAGTCTGATCTGGGTCCACAATGTTTGCAAAAAAATTACTTTTAAGGTAACTGGCAGACAGCAAAGCAGACAACAATTGTCGTGATTTGCATTTAATGGGTTAGCAAGTACTCACAAAAAAATCATCCTTAAATTAAAATCTTTTATACCTTTATTTGTGCCGGCCTCATTGGCTCAGTCGGATGGGCGTCTGACTGGTGATCAGGAGGCCGCGGGTTTGACTCCCGCCGGGGTCGGCAACATTCTTTCGTGGAGATTGATCATGAAATCTTTTCTACGGTCATTCTCTTCCTTCCGCTGATTCAAGAAGGGCAGTTGTCAGTTTCTGGCGAAAGAATGTGCACTGTACTGGTTAACCGCTTATGTATAAGCCTGCCCAGGAAAGTGTTGATAGGTAAACTGACCGGCTCAAAAATGACCTAAATAGTGTTGACTGGGCCGTAAAACTCCAAAACAAACAAACAAAACAAAACCTTTATTTGTTGGCAGAGCAAACCCATTTCAGTATTTTAGTGTTCAAATCTGATTCCTTGATTCCTTTTTTTCTGTTCATTATTATCCTGCTGGGGGCGGGGTGGGTGGGTGGGTGGGGGTGGGGTTACATGGGAAGCTGAGCTTTACTGTTTAATCAATTACAAAAGTTTAAGAGAAACATTTCTGTGAATTGAATGAAAACCAGCCATTGACCTATTTAGAAGTTTTCTATTTTTGGCTCTGTGGTACAGTGGTTACGCTACTCGCCTTGTAAACTAGGGGTCACAGGCTCGATCCCTGGCTTCTCCAGACTTTCGGATGAGTCTTTAAACCGAGGTCCCGTCTCCGTATGACCTTAGCTGTTGGTGGGATGTAAAACTCAAACACTCACTCAGCTCTGGCAGCCATTTTCTTCAGCCATTTTAGCAACATTGGTAGAGGGTCAGCAAAGAAACATTTCTGTGAAATAATTTTGATTTTGTTTGTTTGATTTGAGATTTAACATCCCCGTCAACACTGTATAGGTCATTTTGGAGATGTTGCTTCCAATTTTGTGGGACTTTTAGCTGACATTGAGATGAAATAACATTTCAAGCCCTGCCACCCAATGAAACCAATAAGGTTTATATGCATGCACGGTCCGACTCACACCACATTTCCTGGGTAGGCTTAGAACTGCTAAGCGGTTAACCAGTACTCATGTGCGGTCAGTTTCAGCTCTGCGGTGAAGCATCATGCAGCCCAATCTTTTTCTTCAAGCCCCGATGGGAGGGAGCCGGAAATAATTTTTGAAATTGGATTATTAACCCAGGAGAAGATGTCCTTTAAAGATTTTTTCTATTTTTAGCTCTGGTGGCCATTTTGTTCAGAAAAGTGGAACGGTTTTACCAATTTTGGTAGAGGGTCATCAAAGGATCATTTCTGTGAAATTATTTTGAAATCAGACCAATAGCCTAGGCGATGATGTCATAGATGTCATTTAAAGGTTTTTTTCTATTTTTAGCTCTGGTGGCAATTTTGTTCAGCGGAACAGAACCATTTTAAGAGTTTTGGTAAAGGGTCACCAAAGGAGCATTCCGATGAAATTATTTTGAAATCGGACAATTAGCCTAGGAGGAGATATCGTTTCAAGGTTGTTCTATTTTTAGCTCTGGTGGCCATTTTAATAAGTGGAGCAGAACCATTTAGGCAATTTTGGTAGAGGGTCACCCAAGGAACATTTGTGAAATTATTTTGAAATCAAACTATTAGCCTAAGAGGAGATGCGGTTTAAATGTTTTTCTATTTTTAGCTCTGGCAGCCATTTTGTTCAGTGGAGCAGAACGATGTAAGCAATTTTGGTAGAGGGTCACCCAAGGAACATTTGTGAAATTATTTTGAAATCAAACAATTAGCCTTGGAGGAGATGTTGCTCAAAGGTTTTTTTCTATTTTTAGCTCTGGTTGCCATTTTGTTCAGCTGAGCAGAACCAATTTAGCAATACCCAAGGAAGATTCCTGTGAAATTATTTTAATATTGGCATTGTGGTTTAGGCAATGTCATTTAAAGAAAGGGATGGACAACGGACAAAAAGCAATCACAATAGCTCATCTTGAGCTCTTTGTGCTCAGGTGAGCTTAGAATGGGAGAAGCGTGAGACAGGATTCTGCATTTGTTGTGTCAGAAAACTGGAAATAGACAGCAGGTAAATAGGATATCATAAGGAAACAAGACAAGTTTGAATCAGCCATGGTACACAGGCCATCATTACAATTGCACTGTATAACTCCTTTTTCACAGTGTACCATAAAAATCCTGAATATTCAGACACCTTCGGGTCTCCAAAAACTTTACCAAATTTGTTTCATGATCCAGCAAGGAGTACAAAAGGTGCAGACGGAATGGCAAACAGTGTAGACCCAGATCAGACTGCTTGAGGAGCAGTCTGATCTGGGTCTGCACTGTTTGCTTAGGCCTATCTGTCCCAATACTTAGCACCATTTTGACCATAAAGAAAGCTCCTTAGGACATGGTTCAACTAGCGTATTCTTCACATTTAGTGCCCCTGCTCCTATAAGTGCTCCTCACTGTTTTTGTCCAAGAACAAATTAATAAGGGCCCCTTCTGCTGTCGGAGGAAAAAATATTTTGGCTTACCTAAAGTAATGATTTCGGCCTTTCAATCATTGCCGTATCTGCTGTAAGTCATACAAGAGGCTCAATGAGCCTAAACCGCTCACCTGAGGAACTTAAGTTTTAACAATTCACAGACTTGACTACTAAATCTGCTAATAGAATCCAGCCCATTGACCCTTACAGGATATAAGTCATGATTATTGCATTGCATTCCAAGTTTGAGACTTCTAGCTTCTATAGTTCCTGAGAAATCTTTGACGAAAATTTAACATTGGTCAAAATGGAGAGAAAGAAGAATGAAAGAACAGATGAACAAATAAGCTGAGAAAGCCCAATGTCTCTTACACAAAATAAGTCATCATTATTCTATTGAATACCAAATTTGATACTTCTAGCTTTTATAGTTCCTGAGAAATCTTTGATTAAAAATTTAACATTGGTCTATTATCTCTATATGGAGAGAAAGAAGAACGAAGGAACAAATGAACTAGACTAGCTCCAAATCCTAATGCAGCCTTTCCCCTTGCCCAATGGTGCTACACATAAAATTTAAACAAGATTGATCGACTGCCTTCTGAGATATGCTTCATTGAAAGTGTGGACGACGGATGGACGGACGACAGACGACGGACTCCGGAGCCTTGGTATACTATCGGCTCACTGGAGCCTTTGGCTCAGGTGAGCTAAAAATTCAAGTCGCTATTTCTGTCACAACATTTTCCCTACGTTAAGTCTATGGGCAAATTTTTTTGTCTCTCAAGGTCACGTAACTCCGAGGGTAAATATTCCGATTCGGCCCAAGATCGAACTTAACCGAGATTTTATGCCTGTCCTGGTTACCTGCAAGTTTGAAGCTGATATGAATAAAAATAAAGTTGCTATCGTGGTCACAACATATTTTTTTATGCTCAAGGGCAGGTAACAAGGCAAATATTCCGATTCGGCCCAAAATCGAACTTAACCGAGATTTTATGTCTGTCCTCGTTACCTGCAAGTTTGAAGCTGATCTGAAAAAATTCAAGTCGCTATCGTAGTCGCAACATTTTCCCTAATTAAGTCTATGGGCAAATTTTTTGTCGCTCAAGGTCACGTAACTCCGAGGTCAATATTCCGATTCGGCCCAAAATCGAACTTAACCGAGATTTTATGCCTGTCCTCGTTACCTGCAAGTTTGAAGCTGATATGAATAAAAATAAAGTTGCTATGGTGGTCACAACGTATTTTTTTATGCTCAAGGACAGGTAACTCCAAGGCAAATAATCCGATTCGGCCCAAAATCGAACTTAACCGAGATTTTATGTCTGTCCCCGTTACCTGCAAGTTTGAAGCTGATCTGAAAAAAATTCAAGTCGCTATCGTAGTCACAACATTTTCCCTATGTAAAGTCTATGGACAAATTTTTTGTCGCTCAAGGTCATGTAACTCCGAGGTCAATATTCTGATTCGAACTTAACTGAAATTTTATGCCTGTCCACGTTACCTGCAAGTTAGAAGCTGATCTGAATAAAAATAAAGTTGCTATCGTGGTCACAACATATTTTTTTATGCTCAAGGGCAGGTAACTCCAAGGCAAATAATCCGATTCGGCCCAAAATCTAACTAAACCGAGATTTTATGTCTGTCCTCGTTACCTGCAAGTTTGAAGCTGATCTGAAAAAAATTCAAGTCGCTATCATAGTCACAACATTTTCCCTATGTTAAGTCTATGGGCAAATTTTTTGTCGCTCAAGGTCACGTAACTCCAATCAATATTCCGATTCGGCCCAAAATCGAACTTAACCGAGATTTTATGCCTGTCCTCGTTACTAGCTACAGTGATGACAACATTTTCCCCATGTTAAGTCGATAGGCAATTTTTCGGGCGCTCAAGGGGAAGTAACTCTTGAGTGAATTATCTGATTCGGCCCAAAATCGAACTTGACCGAGATTTTATGCCTGTACTGGTTATCTGCAAGAATGAAGTCGATCAGAAAAAAATTGACGGAGCTAGAGTGATGACAAGCTTTTTCCTATGTGAAGTCTATGAGAGCTAGATGTTGCCATGGCAACCAGAGTTCCACTCAGATCTGCCTGAAAACCTAATGAAGCCTTTCCACTTGCCCAATAATGCGACACATGAAATTTGATCAAAGTTGGCCAAGTAGTCTTTAAGATATACATTTTTGAAATTCCCATTAACCCTAATGCAAAAACACACAAGGGCAGGTAACTCCTAAGTGAATGATCCGATTCTGCCAGTTATCGAACTTGACCGAGATTTCATGGCTGTGCTGGTTATCTGCAAGAATAAAGCCAATCTGAAAATAATTGAAGCAGCTACGGTGATGACAACATTCTCCCCATGTTAAGTCAATAGGCAATTTTTTCAACGCTCAAGGGCACGTAACTCCTGAGTGAATAATCCGATTCAGCCCAAAATCAAACTTGATCGAGATTTCATGCCTGTCCTCGTTATCTGCAAGAATGAAGTCGATCAGAAAAAAATTAACGGAGCTAGAGTGATGACAAGCGTTTTCCTATGTTAAGAACGCTCAAGGGCACGTAACTCCTGAGTGAATAATCCGATTCAGCCCAAAATCGAACTTGATCGAGATTTCATGCCTGTCCTCGTTATCTGCAAGAATGAAGTCTATCAGAAAAAAATTGACGGAGCTAGAGTGATGACAAACTTTTTCCTATGTTAAGTCTATGGGAGCTATTTGTTGCCGTGGCAACCAGAGTTCCAATCCGATCTGCCCGAAAACAGTATGCAGCCTTTCCCCCTACCTGATAATGCTTCACATGAAATTTGATCAAGATTGGCCCACTGGTTCCGGAGATATACTTCTTTGAAAGTGTGGACGACGGACGACAACGGACGACGGACGACGACGACGGACGACGGACGCCGGCTCGTGGTATACTAATACCTCACATGAGCCTTCGGCTCAGGTGAGCTAAAAATAAAGTTGCTATCGTGGTCACAACGTATTTTTTTATGCTCAAGGGCAGGTAACTCCAAGGCAAATAATCCGATTCGGCCCAAAATCGAACTTGACCGAGATTTTATGCCTGTACTGGTTATCTGCAAGAATGAAGTCGATCAGAAAAAAATTGACGGAGCTAGAGTGATGACAAGCTTTTTCCTATGTGAAGTCTATGGGAGCTAGATGTTGCCATGGCAACCAGAGTTCCACTCAGATCTGCCTGAAAACCTAATGAAGCCTTTCCACTTGCCCAATAATGCGACACATGAAATTTGATCAAAGTTGGCCAAGTAGTCTTTAAGATTATACATTTTTGAAATTCCCATTAACCCTAATGCAAAAACACACAAGGGCAGGTAACTCCTAAGTGAATGATCCGATTCTGCCAGTTATCGAACTTGACCGAGATTTCATGGCTGTGCTGGTTATCTGCAAGAATAAAGCCAATCTGAAAATAATTGAAGCAGCTACGGTGATGACAACATTCTTCCCATGTTAAGTCAATAGGCAATTTTTTCAACGCTCAAGGGCACGTAACTCCTGAGTGAATAATCCGATTCAGCCCAAAATCAAACTTGATCGAGATTTCATGCCTGTTCTCGTTATCTGCAAGAATGAAGTCGATCAGAAAAAAATTGACGGAGCTAGAGTGATGACAAGCTTTTTCCTATGTTAAGAATGCTCAAGGGCACGTAACTCCTGAGTGAATAATCCGATTCAGCCCAAAATCGAACTTGATCGAGATTTCATGCCTGTCCTCGTTATCTGCAAGAATGAAGTCGATCAGAAAAAAAATTGACGGAGCTAGAGTGATGACAAACTTTTTCCTATGTTAAGTCTATGGGAGCTATTTGTTGCCGTGGCAACCAGAGTTCCAATCCGATCTGCCCGAAAACAGTATGCAGCCTTTCCCCCTACCTGATAATGCTTCACATGAAATTTGATCAAGATTGGCCCACTGGTTCGGAGATATACTTCTTTGAAAGTGTGGACGACGGACGACGACGACGACGACGACGACGGACGACGGACGACTGACGCCGGCTCGTGGTATACTAATACCTCACATGAGCCTTCGGCTCAGGTGAGCTAATAATGCAAGGTATTTCTAAAAACCCTGCTATCACAGAGTGTCTGTTGACCACTTAGTATTTCCACCATATTCTAATGGAAAACAAATGCATGTAATGGGTTTTAAAATCTCCATTCTGGTAAGATTTTTGTCTCTTATAAGCGCCCCCTCTTTTTCCAATTTTTTAAGTGCCCGGCACACTAAATGGGAGGAATGCGGTGAATATGTCTTTATCCTGGGTATAAGGAGCATTCTGTCTGTCCCAATACTTAGGATCATTACGTTAACTCGTTTTCACCAGTATATTCCTCCAATATTCTTGTAACTCAAGCTACTTCAATATCCTTTCTGTATTCTGTCAGCTTATCATTTAATTCTGACTGGTGCCAAATTAACACTGGCATTAACAAAAGCCTTGTCATCTGAACGTGTATGAGACAGAAAAGCTGGTTTCCTGCAATCGTGAGTTCTGTCATAATAAAACCTCTTTCTGGTGAATATTTACGCCAGTTTTTGCGATATTCTTGACATTTTACATGCTGTCTGAGAAAGAGCATTCACCATTAGGGCACATGCTTTGTTAACCCATAAAATGCCAATCACGACAATTGTCGTCTGCTTTGTCGTCTGCTGGTTACTTTAAAAGTCATTGTCGCAAACAGTGTGGACCCAGATCAGACTGTTCCTCTAGGAGCAGTCTGATCTGGGTCCACACTGTTTGCCTGTATGCCAAAATAATTATAAAAAGTTTGCAAGAAGATTCAGCAGACGACATAAACAGACGACATTTTCAAACGCAGTTTTTCTTGGAATCTTAAGGGTTAATAGTTAGGGTTTTACGTCTGCGTCAGTACTATTTTGTGGGACTTTTAACCGACGTTGAGATGAAATGACATCTCAAGCCCTATTGAATACATTAATCCAGCCACACCCATTTCTGACTCAACCAATGCAATGAACCTTCTTTTGCCAGAAACTGTTGAATGTCCTTCTTGAATCAGATGACCATATAAAATATTTCATGATCAATCTCCATGTTATTGGGTATATTTGTTGTTTGATTTGAGGTTTAACGTCCCCATCAACACTATAAGACAATTTGGAGACGTTGCTTCCAATTTTACCCAACATTGAGATGAAATGACATCTCAAGCCCTGCCACCCAATGAAACCAGTAGGGCTTATAAGCATGGACGGTCCGACTAGCACCGCTTTGCCTGGGCAGGCTTAGATCCTCGAAGCGGTTTACCAGTACTCGTGTGCAGGTCGGTTTCAGCTCTGCGTGGAAGAATCATGCAGCCCATCTATTTCTTCAAGCCCTGATGTCTTGGTGGACATAATATGGGGAAATAAAATAATAACAAACAGGAATAAGATACAATTTTATTTCACCTTATGACAAATGTTATGGAATCCAGCGGTGACTGATACTGCAACCAGTTGGACACTTATCCATCAGATTTTGAATTTTTCTTATGGTTTCTTGTCAGTTCTCATGAGAGTAATGTCTTGCAAGATGATGTGATTCTAAAGACAACACATAACATACATGTACCTACCATAATGATCCTAAGTATTGGGACAGACAGGCCTAGGCAGACAGTGCAGACCCAGATCAGACTGCAGTCTGATCTGGATCTACACCGTTTGCCATTCTGTCTGCACTTTTTGGAGTTCTTGCTGGATCATGAAACAAATTTGTTAGAATCTGAAGTTCTCCAGGCGTCCGAATTTTAAGAATTTTTACCGTATATTCCCATACTTTAAAGAAGATCCAAAAGACATCCCTAAATGATACCCTTTATGCCTCCCGTGAAGGCCCCATTGAGTCTGTTCCTTCATTCTTTGCTATCTGAACTCTTGCTACACAAACTGTAGCTTTGTTTTCTTGTTTGATTTTATGTTTAACGTCCCTGTCAACACTGTAAAGGTCATTTTGGAGAGGTTGCATCCAATTACGTGGGACTTTTACCCTACATGATGAATGAAATCTCAAGCCCTGTTGCCCAATGAAACCAATAGGGTTTATAAGCCTGGACGGTCTGACTCGCACTGCTTTGCCTAAGCAGTTTACCAGTACTCGTGTGCGGTCAGATTCAGCTCTGCGTGGAAGCATCATGCAGCCCATTTATTTCTTCAAGAAGATCAAAATGACATCTATAAATGATCCCCTTTATAGTTCCAATGAAGACCCCAATGAGACTGCTCCTTCATTCTTTGCTTTCTGAACCCTTGCTACACGATTTGTAGCATTTCTCACATGTGATTAACACTTCTCTTCCTGAATATTCAGTTTAGCCACACCCATCTTTGACTTTGAACCAATCAGATTACTTGATGTAATTTATTCCTAGAAATTCATAAACTGAATGTCAAACAGTGTAGATCCTGATCAGATGGCTTCTTTACTGTTTGCAAAGAAAAGGGTTGTTGTGAACAGCATGATAAGAGTTAAGACTGGTCATTGTCAGAAATGACAGATAAACTATTATCTGAACCCTTGTCCTGCTGAATAAATTAAGATTTGCCAAACCCCATTGCTAACTCTCAATCAATCAAATAATATTGAATTTGTGAACATTTTCCCAACCCATTGCTAACTCTCAACCAATCAAATCCATCTGATCAGGATCTACACTGTGTGAACAAAGGTTACAGCCAAACCAACATCTGATTTTATTGGTTACGGTACGCCATTTTTAGGAAATATACACCAGCTTTCTCTCCTATGGATTCTCTCGCTCAGCTCTGTATTTATTGTAGATTCTAAGCCAGATTCGGAATATTTTACGAATACTGCAGCCTATCCTAAATCCTCTGGTCAGCTAGGCTATAATTGACAGAAACAAATGGGAGTCATTACATTAGATTTATTACAGGCTCTGATCGCGGTGGCAGAAATAACGACACAAATAAGGTCAATACTGTCGGGGAATTTTATTACAGCTATGGACAATCTCCATCAGCTCTCCTGATTACAATTGGATATGAGAAATATATACTTGAATATATGTGATTATGTCTTGTATTCAACTTTGCCTTCCTGGACCCAGTTGTTCAAAACGTCTCTCCAATATGTTTGGATGATGGCAATGTGATGACCTCAGCCACGCTGTCCCGCAGATAATAGGAAAACTACTTGTAATAATTTTAGCCCTCAAGCAAGAATTTTTCTTCAAACAATGGATGAAAAATAATGTAAATATAGTTAATAGAGGCAAAAATATGAACACCAGGAGCCAGTTGTTCAAAGCATCGTTAGCTTAACGAGCTCGTTAGTGGTCATATTGTTAACTGTTCTAGCAAGTACAATATCGTAAAATTTGGTATTTTTGCTGAAAAAATGTGAGCAGCTTTTGCATCCGCAAAAGCTGCTCACATTTTTTTCAGCAAAAATTTCAGCATATTTGCCATATTTAATGATCAGTTTTAACGATAGGTTAACTAACAACGTCGTTAGTTTTAAACAACTGGGCCCTGGTTACAAGTTAAGCCCCCTGAATGGGGTTCATTTTAACTTTGTTGTTCATACTTCAATGAGCATTTGCTTGTGACACCATGTTCACTCACTCATGGTTCATACTTCAATGCATGCTTAAACTTTGCTTGTGTCCCGCTGTTGAGTGAGTGAGTGTTTTGAGTTTTATGTCCCACCAACAGCTAAGGTCATAGGGAGATGGGATCTCGGTTTAAAGACTCATGCGAAAGTCTGGAGAAGCCCGGGATCGATCCTGCGACCCCTGGTTTACAAGGCGAGTAGCGTAACCACAACACCACAGAGGCTTCTGTCCCGCTGTTGATTTGTTTGTTTGATTTGAGGTTTAACCTCCCCGTCAACAATGTAAAGGTCATTTTGGAGACGTTGCTCCCAATTTTGTGGGACTTTTACCCGACATTGAGATGAAATGACATCTCAAGCCCTGTCGCCCAATGAAACCAATAGGGTTTATTAGCATGGACAGTCCGCCTCGCACCGCAGTTCCTGGACAGGCTTAGATCCTCTAAGCGGTTTTCCAGTACTAGTGTGTGGGCCAGATTCAGCTCTGCGTGGAAGCATCATGCAGCCGTCCTGCTGTTGAATGTTGAATAAAATTGTTTCAGGTAATAAATGGATTAAGAACTCTCATCCAGAAGCCATAGAAGCTTGCATTATTTTCAGTTCACAGTCTATAGAAGCCTGACAGAAACCATTCTGATAGACAAATACAGAACAAGCCCAGAGAATAAATAAATCCATAGCAGATCAGACAAACCACAAGAACTGTGACAAAAAAGCTAACCAGCTCATAAATCATTCAACAACTGACCTTTACAGGGAACCGGTATACACTCAAGGGCTGCAACTCTTTTCAGCTTATTAATGACAATGATTATTGTTGTGCCAAGTATTTTAAAATTAGTTTTTGCAAACAGTATGGACCCAGATCAGACTGCTCCTCTAGGAGCAGTCTGATCTGGGTCCACACTATTTGCCTGTATGAAAAAATACATTTAAAAAGTTCGCAAGAAGATTCAGCAGACGGCATAAGCAGAAGACATTTTGTCAGCATCTTAAGGGTTAATCATTCAAAAACTGACCTTTACAGGAAACCGGTATACACTCAAGGGCAAGCAACTCTTTTCAAAAAGGATTTGATGCCCTTGTCAAATTGTCAATAGGGGCCTGCTCAAAAGCTGAATGATAGTATTAAAAGTATGTATGTTACACTGGAGAAGGTTTCTTGAGAATATTTGTCATGATGTCTTGATTTTAAAATTTTCGTAAATACTATGCAGAAATCATTCAAGTCTGTCATCTGCACCTCTAAGCAGACCTTCAGTTATCCTTGTCCTGCTGAATAAATTAATTTAGCCACACCCATTTCTGAATTTTTACCAATCAGACTGCTTGATGCAATTTAATCCGACGAATCACCAAATGAATGCCGAACCGTGTAGCTACTGATCAGATGGCTTCTTCATATTGCTGCAACAGTAGGCTTCATTACTACTCTTCGTTATCTGGACCTCTGGGCCCAGTTGTGCAAAGCATCGTTATCTTAACAAACTTGTTAGTGGTCAAATTGTTAACTGTTCTAACAAGCGCAATATCTGGAATTTTGGTATTTTAGGTGAAAAAATGTGAGCAGCTTTTGCATTTGCAAAAGCTGCTCACATTTTTTCAGCAAAAATATAAGCATATTTGGCTAACTAAATGATCAAAGGTTTTTAACGATACATTTACGTTAACTGACGACATTGTTAGTTTTGAACAACCGGGCCCCAAACTTGCTGCACTTTTAAGCTTTTCATCAGATCAAGACAAAAATAGGAAATGCGTTGTCTCATCTTGTTATTTATGCTTCTGTCTTTGTACCGTTGTTTATCACTTGGATCCAAAGAGAAGATTTGTAGTTCTTTGATAATGGCAGTTAATTCATTTTGTTCTAAATGGAATCTTTCCCCTTTTATACAACAGGTGTCCATTTCGAAAAGGGGTGGCACATTCAGTTACACTTAGAAATTTATTCAGAAATGGTTGAATTTTCTGCAAAGAGTGAGGACTCTGATCAGATGCCGCACTCTGCGGGCCTGCATCTGGGCCTGCACTGTATGCCAATGATCCGCTTTTGAGTTTGTCGTATAAAATGGGGTAAACCATTCAGAGACTACCACTGTCTATCCTTGAAAATAAAGTCCGGTTACAGACTTCTCAAGTTACCAGATATTCTAATTCACGTGTGAGTGTAATGTGACTTCTGATTGGATATTCTGTCTGAAACCAGACATTGTCATGCAACACTGCTTTTCATTGGCTGACATTTGATTTTAAGAAGCAGTGTCTAGCAAAATTCCACAATTTTAAACCTAACATATCAACTAGAATTCTGCGAACTGAATGTGTCATCCAAAGTGCAAACCACTGGATATAGAAAAAGAAAGAAAACACAGATAATGAGTAATATCCAATATCTTACCAAGTCGAAAAATGCTATAATTTGACCAAAATTTTGGATGATTACAAAAAATCGAATATGATCTCTATGCTATAATGATACACCATTCTGCAAACTTTCACATCCTTTCAAAAGTTATTAAGGCGAAACAATATATTTACCCTGTAAAAACCTGTTTGCCAACACTAAAGGTCTGTATGCAAACAGCACCGCCTATATGCAAACATTAAAGACCTGTTTGCAAGAGTTAAGCCCTGCATGCAAACAGTAAAGGCTTTCAAGCAATCAGTAAAGGCCTATATGCAAACAGAAGAGGAATGTATACAAACAGTAAAGGCCTGTATGGAAACTGTGAAGGCCTATTTGTAAACAGTACAGGCTTACATGCAATCAGTAAAGGTCAGTATGCATGTATGCAATCAGTAAATGCCTGCACACAAACAGTAAAGGTTTATGTGCAATCAGAAAAGGTCTGTATGCAAACAAGGTATGTATGCAAACATTAAAAGATTTGTATGCAAACTGTCAAGGCCTGTATGCAAACAGCAAAGGCCTGTAGGCAAGCAGTGAAGGCTTTCAACCACTCAGTAAAGGCTTGTTTGCAAAGAGTACAGGCTTGCATGCAATCAATAAAGGCTTGTATGCAATCATTCATGGTCTGTATGCAAACAGTAAAGGCCTGTATGCAAATGGTAAAGACTTGTATGCAAACCATAAAGTATTTTATGCAACCAGTAAAGGCCTGTATTGAAACAGTGAAGCCATATTTACAAAAAGAAAAGGCTTGTGTGCAAACAGTAAAGGCTTGTATGCAAAAAGCCTATATACAAACAGTAAAGGCTTATATGCAAACAGTCAAGACTTGTAAGCAAACATTAAAGGACTGTGTGCGAACGGCAAAGACTTATATGCAAACAGTTACGGTAATCAGTAAAGGCCTGTAAAGCCAGGTTTACGAACAGAAAAGGCCTGTATGCAAACCGTAAAGGCTCTACTGAGAATTTGTGCAGTCTTTCCAGAACCTTAATTGTTTTCATGACAGAAGGAAATAACCCTCCTTTCTGTGGACCCTGCACTAATCAAACTGTCAAACTGGGTGCACTTATCAGCAATTAGATAATTTTGAAATCAACAGAACGTTGTTAAGCTTAGAGTACAGTACTTTCTTTTAACCCATTTCAGACTGGAAACCCCTAAAGGGGTACATTGGTAAACAGTGCAGGCCCAGATCAGACGCCGCAGTACGCGGCGTCTGATCAGGGCCTCCACTGTTTACTAAAAGTTCAGTCATTTTCCAAACAAATTTTGATGAAAACACAACCTGACACCCCTAAATTTTGAAATGGACTCCTGCTATATATAAGGAGTAAGATTTCATTCGGTACAAAAAGGGTTAACCCTTGTCCTGCTGAGCCCGGATATGCCTTATCTTTGAAACAATGTAGATCCAGATCAGATGGCTTCTGAAGAAGCCATCTGATCAGGATCTTCATTGTTTGCCATCCAGTTTATGAATTTGTTGCAATAATTTGCATCAAGTAATCTGATTGGCTGATAATCAGTAGTGGGTGTGACATATTTAAATATTCAGCAGGACAAGGGTTAAAAGACATTCCTCTAGACTAGGAGCCAGAGCATGACAATGCCTACAAGAAGAGACCAGCGCATCCAGAAAAAGTTTCTTCACACAGTTTATAGCTCCTCTAGGAGCAGTCTGATCAGGATCCACACTTGTTGCCTGTATGCAAAAATATTCATTTGGAAAAGATATCAGTGTGAAATAATGGCGTCCAACATGACGTCAGAAATGACAAATTTTAGGTAAAAATGATAGCATGTATCTTATTTTGGCTTTCAGCATAGGTTTTTGGTGCTTGTTAGAACACCCCCCCCCCCACCCCCCCAAAAAAAAAACATTTTCAGATGCATTTTTGTCTTGTTGTGTCTTAGGGGTTAAAGAACATTCTGTGTCTGCTAAATTAGCCCGTTTTGAAATGTCAAGTTGATTTTGAAGGTTCTTGAAGATATCTGACAGAAATTTAACCCATTTTTGTACTGCACGGAATCTTCCTTGCTCTATATAGCACCAGTCCATTACAATTTCAGGGGTCATACAGCCGAGTTACTTGAAGAAATTCAAGTCAAAAATGGTCGAACATTTTGCAAACACTAAATGCCCTGATTAGATGCCACATACTCTGCATTGCAGAATTTGAGCCTGCCCCCCAATACGCCATTTCCCATCTGAAATGGGTCAAGGCATTAAAATCAATTGGGCTTTTTGGCAGCCAAAAGCATCTATAATATTGGGAGCATAACTCCAAATGAAGCACTCTTTTCATCTGTAAAGTACTATTTTCTTGTTTCTGCATAAAAACATGTTGTGTGTATTCATTAGAAGCGCCTCACTGAGGCGCTTCTAATGAGTACCCACAATGTATGTTTGAGTGCAGAAATAAGAAAAATAACCAGTGCTTCAGCTGAAGTGCACGACCCGCCGGATTTTTTTAGCTTTATGAGTTTTACCATATATGGTAATGACGGCCATTTTGGTCATGTGACCTGGACCTAAAACGGTTCCCCCAATAAATGCGCCTTATCGTAAGGAGCAAAAATATATCTTATACTTAAGTATTGTATTCTGAATCGTTTGCAGGATAAAATGCATTCTCACTTTTCCAATACAAAAGCATATGTGTCAAAGTTTGACCTAGGCACAAAGAAGGTCATGGTCAACCCAGGGTCACCATTTTAGCAATTTATGATTGGCCTACATCCCAGATGTTATTTATTAAGTTTCGTGGAAATCTGCCCAGTGGTTCTGGAGAAGACTATTTTTGAAGGGTTTTTACCATATATGGCTTGGTGGCCATTTTGGTCATGTGACCTGGACCCCATTAGCAAATTTTGGTTTCCCCCATCACATAGAGGCTCCATATGATATTTGACTTCAATCGGCCCAACGGTTTCCGAGGAGAAGCAGTTCGAAAATTTTCACATTTTTCGCCACAGCGAGGCTATACTAAATGGAATGTAATATTTCACAAGTTCATTGGTTAGATCTCATTGATATCTATCAGTATGCCAAAAATTGTTTAAATATTCCAAGCAGTTAAGTCACTAACACCAATTTTCACAAACGGGTTACGGACGGACAGACAGACAGACCATATATAATATGGCTTGGCGGCCATTTTGGCCCATAGAGGCTCCATATGAAATTTGGCTTCAATCGGCCCAACGGTTTCCGTTGAGAAGCAGTTCGAAAATTTTCACATTTTTCGCCTCGGCGAGGCTATACTAAATGGAATGTAATATTTCGCAAGTTCATTGGTTAGATCTCATTGATATCTATCAGTATGCCGAAAATTGTTTAAATATTCCAAGCGGTTAAGTCACTATCACCAATTTTCACAAACGGGTTACGGATTTTTCGCCTCGGCGAGGCTATACTAAATGGAATGTAATATTTCGCAAGTTCATTGGTTAGATCTCATTGATATCTATCAGTATATCAAAAATTGTTTAAATATTCCCAGCGGTTAAGTCACTATCACCAATTTTCTTTTAGGGTTACAGACGGACAGACAGACAGACCATACATGGCTTGGCGGCCATTTTGGTCATGTGACCTGGACCCCATGAGCAAATTTTGGTTTCCCCCATCCCATAGAGGCTCCATATGAAATTTGACTTCAATCAGCCCAACGGTTTCCGAGGAGAAGCAGTTCAAAAATTTTCACATTTTTCGCCTCGGCGAGGCTATTCTAAATGGAGTGTAATATTTCGCAAGTTCATTGGTTAGATCTCATTGATATCTATCAGTATGCCAAAAATTGTTTAAATATTCCAAGCGGTTAAGTCACTATCACCAATTTTCACAAACGGGTTACGGACGGACAGACAGACTGACAGAATGACAGACTGACAGACTGACAGAATGACAGAATGACATGGTGATTTTAGGGCACTCTTAGAAATCAACCGACTTCAGTCGGTCGCTTTTTCTACGGGTCGTGCAATATGTGGATACCCTCTCTTATCTGGGGCTATTAGGGAGAATTTCAAAAAATTCTTTTTCCTTGCATGTTTTGCCGTGATTAACTCATGTTGTCAGAGGGCACATTGTGAAATATTAATGCATGATGGCTTTCCATCTCTGTTGTCGTAAATTAATATTTTGCAATCTATTTTCTAACAATATGCATTTATCACAACAAAACATTTTAAATAAATTATTAATTCAATTCTATCATGATAGAGAAATGTGTTGTCATAGTGACAGTTTTTGAAGTACTCTCTGGGCACCGGTGTCAACGAAGTAAATGATGTGTGCAATATTTACATTCTCAGTGGTTTACAGAAAATCCCTATAGTTACCTACTGGGGGTGGGGTGGGGGTGGGAGTGGGGGTGCTGCAATGTTGTTCATACCTCAATGTATACATTGACTTACACGACGTCACATGACCACTAAGAGATGTCAAAACAAACTGTGGTTCTTTCTAATATGATTGGATGATGGCCATATCATAACATCAACGAAGCTCTTCCGCAATTAACCCTTAACTCTTAAGCTGCCGAGAAAAACAATATCTGAAACTGTCGTCTGCTTATGTCGTCTGCTGAATCTTCTTGCAAACTGTTCAAAAATATTTTTGCCTACAGGCAAACAGTGTGGACCTAGATCAGACTGCTCCTAGAGGAGCAGTCTGATCTGGGTGCACACTGTTTGCAAAATGACTTCTAAAGTTACCGACATAGGACAAAGCAGACGACAGTTGTCTTGACTGGCATGTTATGGGTTAGGATGCCAAGAAAAACTGCATCTGAAAATGATGTCCGTTTATGTCATCTGCAGCATGTTCTTGCAAACTTAGAGAAGAAGTCTGATTTGGGCCCACACCGTTTGCAAAAATGACTTTAAAAGTGACCTGCAGACGACAAACCAGATGCTAATTGGTTTGAATGGCATCTTAACCCATTAAGTACCAGAAACCCCAAAACGGGTGATTGGCCATTTTCCAAATCAATTTTGAAGAAAACACAACCCGACATCCCTAAATTTTGAAATGGACATGTGCCATATATAAGGAGGAAGATTCCATTTGGTACAAAAAGGATTAATAGGAAAATTTTTCTTGTTTCAATTTTAGACCTCAGACCAGACTTTTTCGTCACATGGATGGTAAATAATATAAATGAAAGCAATATAGGTAATTTTTTTTCTGCTGTCCGAAAAGATTGAAAGTGATGTCAGCAAAAGTTTTTGTTATTAAGCATTGTCCAGTGTTGTCAATTTGTTTTGTTTGATTTGAGGTTAACATCCCCGTCAAGACTGTATAGGTTATTTTGGAGACGTTGCTTCCAATTTTGTGGGACTTTTACCCGACATTGAGATGAAATGACATCTCAAACCCTGCCGCCCAATGACACCAATAAGGTTTATATGCATGGACGGTCCAACTCACACCACTTTTCCTGGGCATGCTTAAAACCTTTAAGCAGTTTACCAGTATTCACGTGCGGTTGGTTTCAGCTCTGCGTGGAAGCACACAGACCAGACTTTTTCGTCACATGGATGATAAATAATGTAAATGAAAGCAATATAGGTAATTTATTTTACTGTTGTCCGAAGATAAGTTGAAAGTGACGTCAGCAAATATTTTTGTTATTAAGCATTGTCCACTGTTGTCAAAAGGTAACAACGCTTCGCAAATGATAATTACAACTGTATAATCTGTCTTGCCAGCCAATGATGGGTATGATAATGATAACGGTACAACCTGTCAAACCTACCTGTCATGGTGTACTCTTGTACGTCACTGTCTACTTATCCTCTGACAACAGTACCTTGATTGAAGTAAGAACAACACTGTTTGGAGTTTCTTGACCCAGTCAATACTACTTAGGTCATATCAAGCTAGTCACTTTACCAAAGCGCACCTTTCCTCGACAGACTTATTACCTAAACGGTTAACCATTACAGTGTAAATTCTTAACCTTTAGCCTGCTGTTGGCGAAAACCCCTATTTTTGCAAACAGTGTAGATCCAGATCAGATGGCTTCTGAAGAAGCCATCTGATCAGGATCTACACTATTTGACATTCAGTTTATGGATATAGAGAAATGAATAACATCAAGAATTCTGATTGGTTAAAAATCAGAAATGGGTGTGCCTAAATTAAATATTCAGCAGGTTAAAGGTTAAGCAGTTAACCAGTACAGTGCACATTCTTTAGCCAGAAACTGACATCTGCCATTCTTGAATCAGTGGAAGGGAGAGAATGACCCTAGAAATCGAAAGGATGTTGCCAGGCCAGCATGTATCAATGTTGTTGCTGAGTTGTAGTTTAACCTTTAACCTGCTGAATATTCAATTAAGCCACACCCATTTCTGACTTTGAACCAATCAGATTACTTCATACAATTTATTTATACATATTCATAAACTGAATGTCAAACAGAGTAGATCCTGATCAGATGGAAGCCATCTGATCTGGATCTACACTGTTTGCAAAGATAGGGCTTGTCGCCTACAGCAGGATAAAGGTTAACAACAAATCAACCCCTGTGGGTCATTTTGTATCCTGGCTGAAATGTACCAAAGGAGAAAGGAGATGAAAAGAGAAGAACAGGGCAAAACAAGACTTGTTCGTGAGACACTGATGCCCCAGGACAGCGTATGTGAAATATGAAAGCCCTATCACTAACCAATCAAAAGGTATGGCCAATGTTAAAGTCTTAAAACAAGAATTCCGCCGAAGGCTATGTCGCGTCTGTGGGGGTGCAAAGTCACCCAACCATGATATGTAGGTCAAGGTCAAACATAGATGCTTGCATAAAAATTTCAAAGTATCAATAATGAAGCTGTAATAATTCTTGACTTAACTATTAGGGCGAACGCTAGGGTGGTCGCAATATTTTACAATGTCAGTGAACCATGAAATTTTGGTCAAGGTCAAATATGGATGCTTGCATTTAAGTTGCCATCCCCAGATTCAAGTTTGTACTAAGTATCATTAATGAAGCTCTTATAATTCTTGAGAAATAAACTTGACCATTAGGGTGAACGCTAGGGTGGTCGCATTATTTTACAAAGTCAGTGAACCATAAAATGTAGGTCACAGTCAAATATGGATGCTTGCATTTAAGTCACCATCCCTAGATACAAGTTTGTACCAAGTATCATTGCTGAAGCTCTTACAGTTCTTGAGAAATAAACTTGACCATTAGGGTAAACGCTAGGGTCGCAATATTTTACAAAGTCTGTGAACCATGAAATATAGGTCAAGGTCAAATATGGATGCTTGCATTTAAGTAACAATCCCCATATACAAGTTCTTACTAAGTATCATGAATGAAGCTCTTATAGTTCTTGAGAAATAAACTTCACCATTAGGGTGAAGGTAAGGGTGGTCGCAATATTTTACGAAGTCAGTGAACAATGAAATGTAGGTCAAGGTCAAATATGGTTGCTTGCAAGTAAGTTGTCATCCCATGATACAAATTTGTACCAAGTATCATAAATGAAGCTGTTATAGTTCTTGAGAAATAAACTTGAACCTTAGGGTGAACACAAGGGTGGTCGCAATATCTTACAAAGTCAGTGACCCATGAAATGTAGGTGAAGGTCAAATATGGTTGCTTGCATGTAAGTTGTCATCTCATGATACAAGTTTGTACAAAGTATCATAAATGAAGCTGTTATAGTTCTTGAGAAATAAACTTGAACCTTAGGGTGAACGCTAGGGTGGTCGCAATATCTTACAAAGTCAGTGACCAATGAAATGTAGGTGAAGGTCAAATATGGTTGCTTGCATGTAACTTGTCATCCTGTGATACAAGTTTGTACAAAGTATCATAAATGAAGCTCTTATAGTTCTTGAGAAATGAAGTTGAACACAATATCTTACGAAGTCAGTGCCCCATGAAATGTAGGTGAAGGTCAAATATGGTTGCTTGCATGTAAGTTGTCATACCGTTATACAAGTTTGTACCAAGTATCATAAAAAATGAAGCTCTTATAGTTCTTGAGAAATAAACTTGAACCTCAGGGTGAATGCTGGGACGGATGAACGAACGGACGGGCAGAAAACTGGGCGCCTATATCGCGCCATGCTAATAGCAGGTGCGACAAAAAGTAAGTCAAGGTCACAAGGTCAAAAATTATGGTACCACTGAAAAGGTCTGTGACAAGGAATACTCATGTGAAATATGAAAGCCCAATCACTTACCAATCGAAAGTTACAGCCAATGGTAAATTTTTTAAAAAGTAGCCTGGGGTCCTGGTTTGATCCCTGGCTTCTCAAGACTTCAGGATGAGTCTTTAAACCGAGGTTCTGTCTCCATATGACCTTAGCTTGCGGTGGGATGTAAAACTCAAGCACACACACAAAATTTATGAGTCAGAAAGAATTACATGCTCAAATAAGCTGAGCATAAAAAAAGTTTGATAATCGTGTGTTTGGTGGCACTGTCAATTCCTTACAAAATCTTCTGCCAGTATATAAGAATTGCAGAGTTCTGGAGCAAAAAATAAATGGTCTGAGATAAACAGAGACAAGATGTGAGAATAATATTTTCCCCAGTGAGCCGAGAAATGTCTTACACTTCAAAACCTATATTACAGATACGAAGCCAATAAGACTATGTCTGTCTTCTACATCTCCTACTGGGGTACAATATAACTACTCTAAATAGCTGGCTGAAAAGTGTCTAAATAAACAGTGTAGACCCTGATCATACTGCTCCTGAAGGAGCAGTATGATCAGGGTCTGCACTGTTTGGCATAACAAGAGTTGGCAGAAGACAACATAACTCGCCTTTGGGGGCCTAAGTTGGATGAGGGCAAGTTATCAAAAAATGTAAATTTTCTTCTGTAAAACAGCCCAACAAACTGCAGCAATTAAAAGAGAACCAGATAGTACCCCTATGTACAACTGTAGAAGAAATCTTGTTTTAAGTTATACGGCTGTGACCTTGACTTCAAGGTCACTGAGGGGGGGGGGGTAAGATTTCTAAGTCCGTAACCTCAAGGTCACTGAGGGGGGTGGGGCTGGTAATGTGCGAAACTTTAGCCCAATATGTAACATCAGTCCAAGAAAGAACTGGATCCATCAAGTGGTTTTAGAGATATAGAGCATATTATAGAAAACTTTAACCAAAAACTTTAACTTTGAGAGACGTACACATACGCCCACTCCGACCCTAACATCATTGTGACTGCTACTTTAGTACAGGCGAGTTAGAAAAACGTTGAACTGCGGCTGAAATTACATTTCTCATAGCAACAGATAGGGTAAGTAATTTGTGATAATTGAAGGATAGTTTTTGCCAATTCTCCATAAAAACCTGTTGTGGGTATTTATTAGAACCGCCTTGGCAAAGGCAGTTCTAATGAATACCACAACATAGGTTTATATGAAGAAATAAGGAAAAATACTTACCTTATTTGTTGCTTTGATTTCCTATAAAAATCAGAAACTGGGAACAAGAATTCCACAGAAGTATCTATGTCCCCCCTGCGATTATATTTCTTGATGATGATGACTATGATTTCGTGTTTAACGACGCATCTACCCTATTTATGGGTCATAAGGGTTAAGCGGTTAATGATCAAAAGGTATGTATTTCTTGCGAAATGGACTTGAACATTCAGACCGATCCTAGGGGTGACACAAACGTTGACGAATTCACAAATGGATGAACAAACAGGGGCCAGTTGTTCAAAACTGACGACTTCGTTAGTTAGCAAATTCTTAAAACTTTCATCATTTAATATGGCAAATATTTACTAATAATTTTGCTGAAAAAAATGTGAGCAGCTTTTGCATATGCAAAAGCTGCTCACACTTTTTCAGCAAAAATAAAATTTTTTTAGATATTAAACTTGCTAGAATAGTTAACAATATGACCACTAACAAGCTCGTTAAGCTAACGAGGCTTTGAACAACTGGGCCCAGGTGAATGAATGGATGGGAAACGGGACTCCTATATCCCTTAAAGCAGGCGCCATAAAAACAGTTTTGCAAGATGTCCAAATATTTAGAGGAATTAGAACACTGAAATTGGTTGACAAACCAACAGAATAAAAAACGTGTTAATTCATGCAAAAGACCAGACTGAGATACCATTCTATGTACTTAGAAGTTGAACTTTTCTCAGATCTGGGCATCATTATTTGACACAGACTATACAACCCACTGTGCTCCATTTATGTTATGAACAAATATATCATCCCATATCTTCATTGACAGAAAAATAAGATCATTCATTCTAAGCTGAAGTATAAGTTCAGAGCTAGACATGTAAACAAACTGTCGCAGGATATGTAAAAATTGGTAAAATAACTGGACCATGAAATGTAGATCACCATGACCTTCACTCTTTTAGGCTTGAAGCAATGTCACATAGTAACCCATTGTGTTAGCAAAATGAAAATACATATAACAAAGTGCCTTAAATCCTGACCCCTAGCCCACCCCAAGGCATGAACCCAGGGGTGTGTGGGGTTTACAGAGGAATACATTTTTTCCTTATTTCTCTCAAAAACATAGAAGGTGGATAATCGTAAAACCTCTTCATTGAGGCAGTTCTAAGAAGCACCCACAATCTATGTTTGGCATCGGGGCTTGGAGAAATAGATTGGGCTGCATGCTGCTTCCACGCAGAGCTGAAGCTGACCGCACACTAGTACTGGTAAACTGCTTAGAATGACTAAGCCTGCACAGGCAAAGCAGTGTGAGTCAGATCATCCAACACTTAGAAGCCTTCTGGTTTCATTGGGCGGTCGAAATAAGAAAAATATCATGGATTTTCATCAGAAAAGTAACCATTTTAGAGATGTGAAAAAATGCAC
The DNA here is from genome assembly GCA_963580285.1 of Lucinisca nassula. NCBI lineage: Eukaryota > Metazoa > Mollusca > Bivalvia > Lucinida > Lucinidae > Lucinisca > Lucinisca nassula. The sequence continues at coordinate 86,389,132 of OY757020.1, read as the reverse complement.
TATGCCGCACGGGTGTGTTATCGTAATGGTACATCACAGTTTTCTAGCTGTACCACAAATTCAAATGACAACCCAAACACTTTACAAAACCAGAACACTCATGATACGAACTATCCCAGACCACAACCACACTCACTCTAGCCAACTGATGAACCAATCATTTGTAACCATGCCAAACAGAAGTATACCACAACCTCTTAACCCTTTTTGTAGCAAATGGGATCTTCCTCCTTACATATAGCAGGAGTCCATTTCGAAATTTAGAGGTGTCCGGTTGTGTTTTCTTCAAAAATTCTTTTGCAAACAGTGTAGGCCCTGATCAGACGCCGCATTCTGCGGCGTCTGATCTGGGCCTGCACTTTTTGCACATTGTAGGCGGCATCTGATCTGGGCCTGCACTAGTTGCCAGGGTACCCGCTTTGGGGTTTCTAGTACAAAATGGGTTTTAATAACAATATCAATGACATCCAAAGCAGAAACTTTGTTTGTTAAAAAATGTGTTATATCCAAACAAAAATGTATAGATTACATAGAAAAATGACCGTTTATGGTCAATAAATTTTTTTTTTTTTTTTTTTTGTTTTCTATATAATCTATACATTTTTGGTATCTAACTTTCCATAACTGTGTTATAACAAACAGTGTAATAATGAGTTTGTGGTGTATTTTGACTGCTTTCTCTGACACCAAGGTTTTTCTGCTGGTACTCACCACATTCTGATGGGAAGTTGGAGACAGCTGAGAGGTTTAAACGCCTCAATAACATTGGTTTGTTTACTTTTGAAAAGGGACAACATTAAGTCTTGCATAACAGAAAGGAAACAAATCTGCAACAGGAGCATAGTTTACACAGTGCGTTACTTTCCTTGCTGGAGACACACAGGCTGATTTTCAACAGAATCTTAATGTACTTTGAACAATAATCAGGTTCTTGACTGAAGGAGAATTATGTTGAAACAATGACTGCTTCATTCTTTTATACCTAGAGATTGATTATGACTAAATTTTAAATCCATAAATCTATTCATCATTAGAATACAAAGTGAGGAAAATAATCGACTTTGTGCACAAAAAAAACAAACTTGTCTGGTGTCTCTAAATAGTGGATCAAGGGAGACTAATCTTAGGAACTGTTCATCATTAACCCTTTTTGTACCAAATGGACTCTTCCTCCGTATATATGGCAGGAGTCCATTTCAAAATTTAGGGGTGGCAGGTTGTGTAATCTTTAAAATTTATCCGGAAAATAGCTGAACGTTTTGCAAATAGTGTAGGCCCTGATCAGACGCCGCGTTCTGCGGCGTCTGATCTGGGCCTGCACTGTTTGCCAATTACCCCTTTTGGGATTTCCGGCACAGAATGGGTTAAAATACAAAGTGAGGAAAATAATCAAAACTGTGCACAAAAACTTGTTTGGTGTCTCCAACATGGTTGATCAAGGGAAAGTAATCTTACTCCTTCTTCATTACCCTCTGAACACAACAGACAGACCTACCTTGAGATAATAGACCAGAAGTTCATTAAGAGATGGATCGGCATTGAGATTAACAAGAAAATAGCGGCCATGTTCCACCTTGATCCCTGAAGTCTCCACAGAAACTCCCATCTGTATCAGTGCCTGGTGACGCTCCTGAAACAGCAGAAAACAGATGTTTTTTTTTCAAACTGTACACTAACTCTTTTATTTAGCTTGAAAATGAATGAAAAACAACAAAACTAATATTCGGAAAAAACAAACAATATCAGGAGATAGGGATGATTCACATTCATTTTTAATTATAAAATACAAAGACCTTCATTTTATTTACTTATTTATCATATAAAACACAATACAGGCTATATTTAGCCCTGAATATGCCAATCACAACAGTTGTTGTCTGCTATTTTGTTTGTCAGATACTGCAAAAGCCATTGTTGCAAACGGTGTGGACCCAGATCAGACTGCAGTCTGATTGCGGTCCACACTGTTTGTCTGTATGCAAAAATATGTTTGAAAAGTTTGAAAGAAGATTCAGCAGATGACATAAACAGACATTTTTAGATGCAGTATTTCTTGGGGTATTAAGAGTTAGAATAAAATACAAATACAATTCCAAAGATGAAAAATAAGTTATACCATGGTTGTTTGATCTGAGGTTTAACGTCCCCATCAACACTGTAAAGGTCATTTTGGAGATGTTGCTTCCAATTTTGTGGGACTTTTACCTGACATCGAGATGAAATGACACCTCAAGCCCTGCCGCCCAATGAAACCAATAGGGTTTATAAGCATGGACAGTCCGACACTCGCACAGCTTTCCCTGGACACGTTAAGATCCTCTAAGTGGTTTACCAGTACTCGTGTGTGGGTCAGTTTCAGCTCTGTGTGGAAGCATCATGCAGCCCACCTATTTCTTCAAGCCCCAATGGGCAGGGGCCCTGCTTGTGATGGACCTGTTGCTGAAATCTTCAACTTGGCATACATGAGAAAGCCTACAAAGACATCAGGGACAAGGCTCCTTCCCTTGTCTATCTATTTCCAGTACCAGATACTCTGTCAGATCAGAATAAATTAGTACTAGACTGTGTCACATCAGAATTTATTACCAGATAACCTGTCAACGAGGTATCCAAGGGAAATCACTCTTTTCTCCCAGACAACCTAGCTTTTGAACAGAATCCCAGAGGAAATCAATTTGTCAAAAAGAGGATTCATTGAGGCAGAAAACAGAGCAACCGTTGAATGTCAAAAGGATGTTTTAAATCTTAAGAAGGCAAGAAAAAACACATCTGAAAATGTCGTCTGTTTATATGTCTTCTGCTGAATCTTCTTGCAAATTTTCAAACATATTTTTACATACAGGCAAAGAGTGTGAACCCTGACCAGACTGCTCCTGGAGGAGCAGTCTGATCTGGGTTCACACTGTTTGCAACAATGACTTTGGAAGTCACTAGGAGACAACAAATCACAACAATCATTGTGATTGGCATTTTAACCCTTATCTTGCTGAATATTCATTTAAGTCACACCCATTTCTGTCTATCAACCAATCAAATTACTTGATGTAATTTATTGCTACAAATTCATAAAATGAATGCCAAACAGTGTAGATCATGATCAGAAGGCTTCTTCAGAAGCCATCTGATCTGGATCTACACTGTTTGCAAAGATAGGGGTTGTTGTGAACAGCAAGATAAGGGTTCAAGGTTAACTCATTTTTAACTGAATAGTATCTCTTCACAAAAACAGAAGTTCATTTCAAAATTTTGTGGCATCAGGGTTAGTTATATTTAGAAATTTATTTAACCCATTTAGTGCCAGAAACCCAAAACGGGTACCCTGACAAACAGTGCAGACCCATATCAAACACCGCAGAATGAGGCATCTGATCAGGGCCAACACTGTTTGCAAAAAGTTCAGCCATTTTCCAAATAGATTTTGAAGAAAACACACCTGACATCCTTATTTTTGGAAATGGAGGAGGAAGATTCCATTTGGTACAAAAAGGGTTAATTAATTAAAAAATAGCTCATTTTTGGCAAACTGTGAAGGCCCTGATCAGATGCTACAAAACTAATTGTCCGTGTCGCTATTCTGGTTTTCCCAATCTGAAAAGTGTCTGGCTGTGTTAGTTTTAGAAATTTATTTAGAAATAGCTCATCTCTTTGCAAACAATACATGCCCAAATCAGATGCTGCTTTTTTCCGTGTCTGTTCTGGGCATGCACTGTTTGCCAGTGACCCACATGCACCATTTGCCAATATCCCGCTGTGACATTTCACGTCTGAGAAAAGTTAAGAAGAAAGAATACATGATGACAAACAACATCTTATTCACAACAATTGTCATTTGCTTTGTCATCTGCTGGTAAAAAGTCATTTTTGCAAATAGTGTGGACCCAGATCAGAGCAGTCTGATCAGGGTCCACACTGTTTGCCTGTTTGCAAAAAATATGTTTTAAAAGTTTGTTTGTTTTATTTGAGGTTTAACATCCCCGTCAACACTGTGCAGGCCATTTTGGAGACGTTGCTTCCAATTTTGTGGGACTTTTACCCGACACTGAGATGAAATGACATCTCAAGACATGTCCCCCAATGAAACCAATAGCGTTTATACGCATGGACGCTCCAACTCGCACCGCATTGCCTGGGCAGACTTAGATCTGCTAAGCGGTTTACCAGTACTTATGTGCGGGTGGTTTGCGGGCATGCCGTCTGCTGGTAAAAAGTCATTTTTGCAAAGAGTATGGACCCTGATCAGACTGCTCCTATTGGAGCAGTCTGATCAGGATCCATACTGTTTGCCTGTTTTCAAAAATATGTTTGAAAAGTTGGCAAGAAGATGAAGCAGACGACACAAACAGATGAATTTCAGATGCAGTTTTCCATGGCATCTTAAGGGCTAAAGGCAGGAGGAAATATTTTCAAAAAAAAATAAAATTGCCTCCCTTCCCAAAAGGGATCTACACTTTAAAGGAAAGAATTTTCTCCTAAAGAGCAAATTCTTTCCTTTTAAGTGCCGATCCCTTTTTTTTTTTTTTGAGGGCCCAGATTATAGAAAATTGTGTCCCATGCAAAAATGATGGTGGAAATCATCTCGGGTCAATGTTCTACTTCTGAACACTCTGAATAATTTTCAGCCTGAATGCAGCCTATAATCTTCACTTATAATGTCTAGCCAAAATAATATATTTGTACTGCATAAAAATGCCATCATTAGCTTAGAACTAAGGCCAGTGTATCTTACTGGAACAAATTAGCAGGGCCTCATATATCATCTTCATTGCAACCACTTATTACAGTCCACCTTTAACCCATTTTGTACTAAGCCTGTCCAGGAACCGCGGTGCTAGACAGACCATCCATGCTAATAAACCCTATTCGTTTCATTGGGCGACAGGCCTTGAGATGTAATTTCATCTCAATGTCGGGTAAAAGTCCCACAAAATTGGAAGCAACATCTCCAAAATGACCTTTACAGTGTTGACGGGGACGTTAAACCACAAATCAAACAAACAAACAAAACCCATTTTGTACTGAAAGGGTAACTGGCAAACAGTGCAGACCCAGATCAGACGCAACTTTCTGCGGCGTCTGATCAGGGCCTTCACTGTTTGCGAAAAGTTAAGCCATTTTCGAAATCAAATTTTGAAGATAACACAACCTGACACCCCTGAATTTTTTAATGGACTTCCGCTATATATAAGGAGGAAGATTCCATTTGGTACAAAAAGGGTAAATGGTGGAAACACTTTTGGGAGAGTCTGTTAAAATTTGTTTTAGACAGGGGTAGTTTTGTTTGTTTGATTTGAGGTTTAACATCCCTGTCAACACTGTATAGGTCATTTTGGAGATGTTGCTTCCAATTTTGTGGGAATTTTACCTGACATTGAGATGAAATGACAACTCAAGCCCTGTCGTCCAATGAAACCAATAGGGTTTATAAGCATGGACAGTCGGACTCACACCGCTTTGCCTTGGAAGGCTTAGATCCTCTAAGCAGTTTACCAGTACTCTTGTGCAGTCAGTTTGAAGCTCTGCATGGAAGCATCATGCAGCCTAATTCTCCAAGCCCCGATAGGTGGGGGCCGGTAGACAGGTAGTTGGAATCACTCGGAGATACTCATATTGTCAGGTTATGAGGTAGCATAATGGGAATAATAATCTTCCGTAAAAATCGGACATCTTGAGCACTTGCTGTAATTCTCCTAACATTTTAACAAATTTGTTTCACGATCCAAAAAGGTGCAGGCGGAATGGCTAACAGTGTAGACCCTGATCAGACTACCCCTTCAGGAGCAGTCTGAACTAGGTATACACTGTTTGCTTAGGCGTATCTGTCTCAATACCCCAACACGTAGGATCATTATGGTAGGTGTATCTTTTCAATGTTCTATAAATACATATGTCCATTATGTGAACTCATTAGTATAAAATATATGTTCGTTGTGTGTAGTCATTAGAACAGACTCATCAAGGCTTTTCTAATGACTACACACAACGTATATTTTCAAGACTAGAAATGCGTCCATAGGACACGGATGCCCCCGCCCGAAAATATGTCTATGTTCGTATTCATCCATAGAAAGTTATTGACAGTATTTAAGTTTTGGACCCTTTTTATGCCATTTGACCTCCAAGTATGACCTTGGAGGTACGGATCTGGGTTTGCACGTGACACATTGTCTCATGATGGTTAACATTTCTTCAAAATTATTTCAAAATCCATCCAAAAATAAGTAAGTTATTGGCTGCGTTTAAGTTTCGGACCATTTTTTGACCTTTGACCTCCAAGTATGACCTTGACCTTGGAGGTACGGACCTGGATTTTGCATGTGACACATCGACTGATGATGGTTAATATTTCTACAAAGTAATTTCAAAATCCATCCAGAAATAAGAAAGTTATTGACTGCGTTTAAGTTTCGGACCCTTTTTTGGACCTTTGACCTCCAAGTATGACCTTGACCTGGGTTTAGTCGGGCCTCCGTGGCCTAATGGATAAGAGCGCTGTCTCTTAGTCATTAGGTCTCTCACCGCCGTGGGTTCGAGCCTCGCTCGGTGAGACGCCACCTTCTGCAACGGAAGGTCAGGTGGTTTTTCTCCGGGTACTCCGGTTTTTGCCCACCTATGATTAACGATCGGCTCGATATGAGTGAAATAATCTTGAAAGGGCCGTAAAACCCAAACCAAAAAAAAAAAAAAAATTGACCTGGGTTTTGCAGGTGACACATCGACTCATGATGGTTAACATTTCTCCAAAATAATTTCAAAATCCATCAAGAAATAAGAAAGTTATTGACTGCGTTTAAGTTTCAGACCCTTTTTTTTTGTTTGACCTTTGACCTCTAAGTATGACCTTGACCTTGGTGGTACGGACCTGGGTTTTGCACGTGACACGTCGTCTCATGATGGTTAACATTTCTGCCCAGTAATTTTAAAATCCATCAAGAAATAAGGAAGTTATTGACTGCGTTTAAGTTTCGGACGCACGGATGGATGGACGGACGCATGGACGGACAGGGGCAACGCTATATGCCCTTTCCACCATTCTTCGAATGGCGGGGGCATAATAAAAGTGTAAAAATCTCCTTAAGCTATCCCACTGGAACAACGGGAAAGACTCCCTATATGGACTCATCAACCAATGGGAAGGACTCCCGATACAGACCATATCAAGCAATGGGAAGGACTCCCTATATGAACTCATCAACCAATGGAAAGGACACCCTATACATACTTATCAACCAATGGGAAGGACTCCCTATATGGACTCATCAACCAATGGGAAGGACAACCTATACAGACTTATCAACCAATGGGAAGGACCCCCTATATGGACTCATCAACCAATGGGAAGGACACCCTATACAGACTTATCAACCAATGGGAAGGACTCCCTATATGGACTCATCAACCAATGGGAAGGACACCCTATACAGACTCACAACTCCAATTTAGTGCAATTTACTACACAACACAATGTTGTGTTGAGTGGCAAACAGTGGTGGCCCCGATGATATGCTGTGTCTCAGTTTGCTAAGGCCTGTCTGTCCTAATACATATGCATACATGTAATACTCATACCTCCCTCATCAGGAGGCAGACTCCCTCATTTTGATGCTAATTTTTGCCCAAAATATGCCAACATTTTCGAGTCTTCCTCATCTGAACTGAGAATCACCCTAAATATTCTTTACATTTGTTAAGAGTGAGTGAGTGTTTGAGTTTTACGTCCCACCGACAGCTAAGGTTATACGGAAACAGGGCCTCAGTTTAAAGACTCATCCGAAAGTCTGGAGAAGCTCGGGATCGATCCTGCGATCCCTGGTTTACAAGACAAGTAGCATAACCACTACACCAAGGAGGCTTCTTCATTTGTTAAGAATCTCCCTCATAACAATGGCAAATCTCCCTCATACAGTTAAATAAAATCATCACATGTATGCAAATGGTAAATTCGATAACAACACCCAGCAGTGTCGAAGTTTGTTTGGTTGTGTTTGTTTCTGAGATAATTGGGCAGACAATTCATATGTTATGCTACAGTAAAAATCATACAAAATCGGACACCTTCAGGACTAGCAGCAATTCTCCTAAAATTTTGACAAATTTGTTACATCATCCAGCAATAAGTCCAAAAGGTGCAGCTTGAATAGCAAACAGTGCAGACCCTGATCAGACTGCTCCTTCAGGAGCAGTCTGATCTGGGTCTGCACTGTTTGCTTAGGCCTATCCGTCTCAATAATTAGGATCATTAAGGTTGTTTCATCATCCAGCAAGGAGTCCAAAAGGTGCAGCTGGAATAGCAAATAGTGCAGACCCTGATCAGACTGCTCCTTCAGCAGCAGTCTGATCTGGGTCTGCACAGTTTGCTTAGGCCTATCTGTCCCAACACATAGGATCATTACAATAAGCCTTATTTTCTCCGAAAAAAAAAAAAGAAAAACAAAATTTCTGCAAAGTCATAACTTACTGAGCAAAGAGGAATAACCATTTCTGCATGGCTTAGCATTTATGAGAAGAGTTGTTTCCCTCTATTCTTTCAGCCAATTTATGAAAATTTTGTCTTTTCTTTTTGAATTTTAATGGCCCATTCAGCACTATTTAGATCATATAAAGCCAGTCAGCAAATCTAACCGCACTTCCTGCATGTTTCTGGGCAGGCTTATATACAAGCAGTTAACCAGTACAGTGCACTATCTTCCGCCAGAAACTGACAACTGCCCTTCTTAAGTCAGCAGGAGAGAATGATCGTTGTAAAGGTTTCAAGATCAAACTCCACAAGAGGGCGTTGCAGAGCCGGCAGGTACTCAAACCATAACGTCCTGATCATCACTGAGTCGCTCATTCAACCGAGGTTCTAAGGCCGGCATTTATGGAAATGATTGCACTAGCAGGTTTTCAGTCACATTTTAGAAGGGAGATGGCTACCTGTTTGTTTTTCACCTTTTTTTTTTTTTGATTAATTTTTTTTTTTCTGCATCTGTGTATTTCTGCACATGAATTCCTCTGTCTGTTCTGAAGGGGAATGGGTATACCTGGCAAATTATTTCTGCCATTTTTCAAAAGGGAGACAACTTTTGGGACTTCCTATTCACTTTTCTCTAGGCTCGATCCCACTGAAACAGGGGTCTACTCTTAAAGGAAAGAATTTGCTCCTCAGGAGCAAATTCTTTCCTTTAAGAGTTGATCCCTATTGATATGGGAGACAAAAATACTTTTGAAGGAGTTGCCTCCCCTGAAGGTGTACCCATTCCGCTTAAAGGAAAGACTTTGCTCCTAGGGAGTAGGGCTTATATGCACTGGAGGGCCCAACATACACCATTTTGCATTGGCTAAGTGGTTTCTACTTCATTTTTTGAATTGTCTGAATTGAAGTTTCATGTCCCTGTCAACACTATTTAGGTATGTTTGGAGACACTGCTTCAAAGTTTGTAGAACTTTTACCCGACATTGAGATGAAATGACATCTGAAGCCTTGCTGCCCAATGAAACCAGTAAGGCTTATATGCATTGGACTTTCGGTCGAACTCCAACCACTTTGCCTGAGCTGGCTTAGTCCTAAGCAGTTTACCAGTACTCATGTGCAGTCAGTTACAGCTCTGTGCAGAAGCACCTTGCAGCCAAAATTTATTTCTCCAAGCCCCGATGGGCACAGGCTATGATAAGGAGATACTCATTTTGAAAGAGTTGTCCTGCATAAAGGTGTATCCAATTTTTAACGTATACCCATGTCCGCAGAATAAGAAACTATTGAGGGGTGCTTTCTTTTCAGAAACTATGATTTGAAAATTCCTGATCATATACTGTTCGGTAGGCTGTCATTTCCCTATACTCTTTTCAAATGTCCGGGTGATATGGGACACTAGGCTAATGAAGGCCAAATCATCCAAATGCATCAGGCACAAAAGTAGCTTGAAAGTTAACTCTTATCCTGCTGTTCACGACAACACTTTTCTTTGCAAACAGTGTAGATCCAGATCAGATGGCTTCTGAAGCCATCTGATCAGGATCTACACTGTTTGACATTCAATTTATGAATTTGTAGGAATAAATTACATCAAGTAATCTGATTGGTTCAAAGTCAGAAATGGGGGTGGCTAAACTGAATATTCAGCAAGAGAAGGGTTAAAAATGTGTTTTTGAAACACTAAGTCCCCAACCATGATCCTCCCCAATAATTGAAATGGTTCTCATGATCTCAATGCCTCAGTTCAAAAAGAGCATAACTCAGGCAAAAACCTGTACAAATAAAATTTTACCGAAAGTTAATCAGGTCCTCTAAACGTAAGTCTAAAACTGTCAGCAAACTTTCATAAGCCTGGCTTAAGCAGTTCTAAATATATTTGGGCTACAAGCTGTCCAATGTGCTAAAATAGCCAAGTTTTGTTAGTTTTGAGGTTTTGCATCCACGTCAACACTATTTAGATCATTTCGGAAATGTTGCTTCCAATTTTGTGGGACATTTACCCAACATTGATTTGAAATGACATCTCAAGCCCTGCTGCCCAAAGAAGGAACTGTCAGACTTGCACCAATTTGACTGGACAGACTAATACCATCTTTACCAGTACCCACGATCGGTCAGTTTTCAGCTTTGCGAGGAAGCACAATGCAGTCCAAAATATTTCTCAAGGCCCTGGACAGGGTGCTAAATTGGCTATCAACAAAAAGGGGGTAAAATCCAGTTAACATCATAAAATTTTACAGTGGAGGCCTTGATCAATTCTGGGCCTGCACTGTTTTCCAGCACCCCGCTTTGGGCTTTTCCGTATAAAATGGGTTCAACAGATCACTCCTGTCACAACTAGTACTAACCTGGTGAATTTTCTCAGTTTCAGCTAGTTTCTCCTCCCACGTCTTCCTCATTTCCTTCAGCAGTTTCTCAGACTCTTCTAGCTTTTCCTTCAAATCTGGTGCCTTCATGCTCTGGTGAGTAAAACAAAATACAAACACATTATTGAGTCCACCCAAAGTTATATATACAGTGAAATTCAACTATTAAGACCACCTAAAATTAAGACTAATTCTGCTATAAAAAGCTTATTTAGTAGGTTGTAGTTATTCTTTCTTTGTGTTTTCTGCATGCAGTGTCCTCTGGTCAGAGACCACCTTTGAGACTGTTCAAAAGTGGTCTTAAAGACCACTTTTGAACAGTCCCAAAGGTGGTCTTAATAGAGGAATTTTACTGTACTGTATTTATCATATGACGTCGCATCTGAGAATGAAACACCATGTAATAAATTCGATAATCCACTTGTGGATTAGATATGCAAATTAGTTAGAAACGCCCCGTAACGTTACATGTACGACGTCATTAACGATGTCACATTTACTAATGGCGGAATATTGACATTTTTTTTTAAACAATCTTGGATTAAATTCAGCTAGTTTCTCCTCCCAAGTTTTCCTCATTTCCTTCAGCAGTTTCTCCGACTCTTCTAGCTTTTCCTTCAAATCTGGTGCCTTCATGCTCTGGTGAGTAAAATAAAATACAGTAAAAATTCCTGTATTAAGACCACCTTTGGGACTGTTCAAAAGTGGTCTTTAAGACCACTTTTGAACAGTTCCAAAGGTGGTCCCTGACCAAAGGACATTCTGTGCAGAAAACACGAAACACAGAATTGTTTGTTTGTTTGTTTGATTTGAGGTTTAATGTCCCCGTCAACACTGTAAAGGTCATTTTGGAGATGTTGCTTCCAATTTTGTGGGACTTTTACCCGACATTGAGATGAAATGACATCTCAAGCCCTGTCTCCCAATGAAACAAATTAGGGTTTATTAGCATGGACGGTCTGCCTCACACCACAGTTCCTGGACAGGCTTAGATCCTCTAAGTGGTTTACCAATACTAGTGTGCGGGCCAGATTCAGCTCTGCGTGGAAGCATCATGCAGCCCATATATTTCTTCAAGCCTCTATAGGCGGGGGTGGACCTGGAATAACTGCATCCTACTAAATAAGCTTTTTATAGCAGAATTAAGTCTTAATTTAAGGTGGTTTAAATAGCGGAAGTTTACTGTACAAAAACATTATCAGGTCCACCGATAGTTATATTTTCATGTACATGACTTTGGCTTTGATTTTACAGTCATAAGATTATTTCACTTATATCGAGCTGATCGTTAATGGGAGGTGGACGAAAACCGGAGTACCTGGGGGAAAAACCATCTGACCACCCGTTGCAGAGCTTTTGACCAGGCCCGGGCTCGAACCACAGGGGTGAGTGACCTAATGATTCAGAGTCTACTAGGGTCAGTTGTTCAAAGCATCCTTAGCTTTACAAGCTCGTTAATAGTGGTCATATTGTTAAGTGTTCTAGCAAGCTCAATATCTAAGAATTTGTTATTTTTGCTGACAAAATGTGAGCAGCTTTTGCATTTGCAAAAGCTGCTAACATTTTTTCAGCAAAAATATTAGCATTTTTGCCATACTAAATGATCAAGGTTTTCAGGATTCTTTAACTAACGATGTCGTTAGTTTTGAACAACTAGCCTTAGGTTACAGTTATTTATAGTGCCACTGTTGTTAGCACTGTGATGGCAAAAGTGCAGTGTAAAGCAGGTTGTCTTTAAAACATGGACTAGGCTTATGTGTTGGCACACTGGCAAACAGTGTAGACCCAAATTGGATGCCACAGAACCCTGAACTATGAGAGATCATCAATTATTTGATGCCTTTATTCAGATAATGAACTCGAGCCATTTACTTCAGAGATATTGTTTAAAGTTTTTTTTTTTTTTTTTTTTCTATTTTTTGCTATGGCTGCCATCTTGCTCAACAGAACAGGACCATTAAAGAAATTTTGGTGCAGGGCCATACAAGAACATTAAATTTTGTGTGAAATTGCTTTGAATTTGAATCAGTGGTTCAGGAGAAGACGGCATTTGGAGAAATTATTGACAAAGGATGAAGGATGAACACAAACGGATATCAATAACTAACCTTAAGCATCTTGTGCGCAGGTGAGCTAAAAACGAAAAAACGAGTATTGAAACATGAAATGCTAATCCAATTTGGCACCATTTTCCCAGCCTACTCTCAGAGACAACTGACCAATCAGTGCTGACAGCACAGCAACTAAATCTGCTCCTTCATTATACTACAGGTCTGCACTTAAGGGGAATGGGAACACCTGGCAGATTTATTTTTCTTCCATTTTTCAAAGGGAGACAACTTTCGGGACTTCCTGTCAGCTTTTCTTTAAGCCCTGTACCAATGAAAAGGAGTCAACTCTTAAAGGAAATTTGTTTGTTTGTTTTGAGGTTTAACGTCCCCGTCAACACTGTAAAGGTCATTTTGGAGACGTTGCTTCCAATTTTGTGGGACTTTTACCCGACATTGAGATGAAATGACATCTCAAGCCCTGTCGTCCAATGAAACCAATAGGGTTTATAAGCATGGACGGTCCGACTTGTGCGCACCGCTTTGCCTGGGCAGGCTTAGATCCTCTAAGCGGTTTACCAGTACTCGTGTGCGGGTCGGATTCAGCTCTGCGTGGAAGCATCATGCAGCCCATATATTTCTTCAAGCCCCGATGGGCGGGGGTGAAAGAATTTGCTCCTAAGGAGCCAATTCTTTCCTTTAAGAGTAGACCTCTATAGACCTAGAAGACAAAAATACTTTTGCAGGAGTTGCCTCCCATTCCCCTTAAAAAAAAGAACTCAGGAGACAATTCCTTCCTTTAAGGTAAACCCCACTGATAAGAGAAATTGTCTATAGTTTTTCATAGATTTCTAAATATTCGGATATGGGAATTGTTTGCAAATTTCAAATAGTATCGTACCTGTGCCTTTTCCAGTTCTTTATGTAGTGTTTCAACTTCGAACCTCAGCTCTCGTATAATCCTAGCATTCGGATCTTCATTAACGACAGCGTGGTTCACGATTCTCTTTGCCCTGTCAGCGTAACGTAGACTGGACAGCGTCTCCTCGTAGTTGTCTGCGGAGGGACTGACTGTGGCTACCATGACAGTCTTACTGTTACCTCCAAGGTTATCCTGCAGAATACACCACAGCATTTTCTACATAGTTTTCTATATAATCTATACATAATTGGATCATCTTTAAACCGTGTTACAATGAAAACTGCTTTTTCATATGACATTGCGTCTGAGTATGTAATAACGCCATGTATTAAATTAGGTAATCCACTAGTGGATAAAATATGCAAATCATATGCCCCACAACGTTACATATACGACGCCCTTAATGGTGTCGGGTTTACTTATCGCGGAATATTGACATTTCTGTAAAAGAAAATTGTGCATTAAATGCGTTTTGTTTTAAATGTCACATGATAAAGAGAACCTTGCATTCGTGATCATGCATAATTAAATTTATTAAACTTGTTGAGAAAAAGAGATAAAATGCTCGGCGAAGCCTTGCATTTTATCCCTTTTCCTCAACGAATTTAATGATTTTTTTTGCAAACCTTTTAAAAAGATTTTTGCATCGGGCAAACAGTATGATCTGGGTCCACACTGTTTGCAAAGAAATTCTTTTAAGGTAACTGGCAGACAGTTATGGGTTAACATGATTTTGGATAACACATTTTAAAGACTGATCAAAGCTGCATCCTTCAAATGGATAGATCATAAATGGAGGTTTTTCTATATACTCTTTGTTTGATTTGAGGTTTCACATCCTCGTCAACACTGCATAGGTCATTTGGAGACTACTTTGTTTAAATTACATAGAAAAATGATCATTATCACTTTTCAATACAACTGACGGCCCCCACCCATAGGGGCTTGAAGAAATATATGGGCTGCATGATGCTTCCACACAGAGCTGAAACCGACCCGCACATGAGTACTGGTAAACCGCTTAGAGGATCTAAGCCTGCCCAGTGTTTGTGGGGTCAGTCACGAGCAGGAAGCACATCAAAAATTAATGACAAGAGGGCCATGATGGCCCTGGATCGCTCACCTGATCCATAGTGTAACAAGTGGGCCCCAGAGAGGGCCATTATTGGCCCCAGGGCTTTAATGTACATAATGTTGAGGGAGGTCGTAAAGGTGAAGCTTCATACCAAACATCAACAAAGGCTAAAATTTGAACAATCTTGTCAAAGGTCCACTAGATGAAGCTACACATCAAATATCAAAGACCTGGGCCTAGCGGTTTCAGAGAAGAAGATTTTTAAAGATTTTGCCTATATAAGCCTATGTAAAATCAAAGGGCCCCGGGACAGGGGCATTTTTTGCCCCAGCACTATAGTTTGAACAATCTTGGTAGGGGTCCACTAGATGAAGCTTCATACCAAATATCAAAGTTCTGGGCCTTGTGGTTTCAGAGAAGAAGATTTTTAAAGATTTTCCCTATATAAGCCTATGTAAAACCAAAGGGCCCCGTGGCAGGGGGGGATTTTTTATCCCAGCACTATAATTTGAACAATCTTGGTAGGGGTCCACTAGACGAAGCTTCATACCAAATATCAAAGTCCTGGGCCTTGTGGTTTCAGAGAAGAAGATTTTTAAAGATTTTCCCTATATAAGCCTATGTAAAACCAAAGGGCCCCGGGGCAGGGCATTTTTGGCCCCAGCACAAAAATTGGAACAATCTTGGTAGGGGTCCACTAGATGAAGCTTCATACCAAATATCAAAGTCCTGGGCCTTGTGGTTTTAGAGAAGAAAATTTTTAAAGATTTTCCCTATATAAGCCTATGTAAAACCAAAGGGCCCCGTGGCGGGGGCATTTTTGGCCCCAGCACTATAATTTGAACAATCTTGGTAGGGGTCCACTAGATGAAGCTTCATACCAAATATATAAGACCTGGGCCTTGTGGTTTCAGAGAAGAAGATTTTTAAAAATTTTCCCTATATAAGCCAATGTAAAAGCAAAGGGCCCCGTGGCGGGGGCATTTTTGTCCCAGCACTAAAATTTGAACAATCTTGGTAGGGGTCCACTAGATGAAGCTTCATACCAAATATCAAAGTCCTGGGCCTTGTGGTTTCAGAAAAGAAAATTTTTAAAGATTTTCCCTATATAAGCCCATGTAAAACCAAAGGGCCCCGTGGCGGGGGCATTTTTTGTCCCAGCACTAAAATTTGAACAATCTTGGTAGGGGTCCACTAGATGAAGCTTCATACCAAATATCAAAGACCTGGGCCTTGTGGTTTCAGAGAAGAAGATTTTTTAAGATTTTCCCTATATAAGCCTATGTAAAACCAAAGGGCCCCGGGGCGGGGGCATTTTTGGCCCCAGCACTGTAATTTGAACAATCTTGGTAGGGGTCAACTAGATGAAGCTTCATACCAAATATCAAAGACCTGGGCCTTGTGGTTTCAGAGAAGAAGATTTTTAAAGATTTTCCCTATATAAGCCAATGTAAAACCAAAGGGCCCCGTGGCGGGGGCATTTTTTGTCCCAGCACTATAATTTGAACAATCTTGGTAGGGGTCCACTAGATGAAGCTTCATACCAAATATCAAAGTCCTGGGCCTTGTGGTTTCAGAGTAGAAGAGTTTTGAAGATTTTCCCTATATAAGCCTATGTAAAACCAAAGGGCCCTGGGGCGGGGGCATTTTTGGCCCCAGCACTATAATTTGAACAATCTTGGTAGGGGTCCACTAGATGAAGCTTCATACCAAATATCAAAGACCTGGGCCTTGTGGTTTCAGAGAAGAAGATTTTTAAAGATTTTCCCTATATAAGCCAATGTAAAACCAAAGGGCCCCGTGGCGGGGGCATTTTTCGTCCCAGCACTCAAATTTGAACAATCTTGGTAGGGGTCCACTAGATGAAGCTTCATACCAAATATCAAAGTCCTGGGCCTTGTGGTTTCAGAGAAGAAGATTTTTAAAGATTTTCCCTATATAAGCCTATGTAAAACCAAAGGGCCCCCGTGCGGGGGCATTTTTGGCCCCAGCACTATAATTTGAACAATCTTGGTAGGGGTCCACTAGATGAAGCTTCATACCAAATAACAAAGACCTGGGCCTTGTGGTTTCAGAGAAGAAGATTTTTTAAGTTTTTGGTGAAAAAAATCTGTTTTTGGCTCCTGTGACCTAGATGTGCAACGGACCGGAACCATTTGACCCATATTCAAACTTGACCGAGATATTGTCATGATGATCATTCTGAGCAAGTTTGATTAAGATTGGACCAAAATTGTGGCCCCTAGGGTGTTCACAAGGTTTTTATATGATTTGACCCGCTGACCTACTTTTTAACCCGATATGACCCATATTCGAACTGGACTGAAATATTGTCACAATGGTCATTCTGAGCAAGTTTCATGATAATTGGACCAAAACAGTGGCCTTCAGAGTGTTCACAAGGTTTTTCTATGATTTGACCTACTGACCTACTTTTTGACCGGACATGACCCATATTCGAACTTGACCAAGATATTGTCATGATGATCATTCTGAGCAAGTTTGATTATGATTGGACCAAAATTGTGGCCTCTAGGGTGTTCACAAGGTTTTTCTATGATTTGACCCGCTGACCTACTTTTTAAGCCGACATGATCCATATTCAAACTTCACTAAAATATTGTCACAATGATCATTCTGAGCAAGTTTGATGATGATTGGACCAAAATTGTGGCCTCTCGAGTGTTCACAAGGTTTTTCTATGATTTGACCTACTGACCTACTTTTTTACCCGACATGACCCAAATTCGAACTTGACCGAGATATTGTCATGATTATCATTCTGAGCAAGTTTGATGATAATTGGACCAAAACTGTGGCCTCTAGTGTGTTCACAAGAAAAAGTTTACGCACGACGGACGACGGACGACGGACGACGCACGACGAACATCTTACTGTCACAAAAGCTCACCATGACCTTCGGTCAGGTGAGCTAAAAAATCATGTCACTTTCTTCATATTCTCATAACTTCCCAAATCTAACCAACACTTCAGACAAGCAAACTTTTATCCATGCTTTCAGCATTGAAGCAAGAAAAGTTATGCCATCCATCATCAAGAAAATGTACAGTTGTATTGAAGATTTGTTTTTGTTTGTTTGATTTGAGGTTTAACGTCCCCGTCAACACTGTAAAGGTCATTTTGGAGACATTGCTTCCAATTTTGTGGGGCTGTTACCCGACATTTTGATGAAATGACATCTCAAGCCCTGTCTCCCAATGAAACCAGTAGGGTTTATAAGCATGGACGGGTCTACTTGCACCCCTTGTCCTGCTAATCCCCGGATATGCCTTATCTTTGAAACAATGTAGATCCAGATCAGATGGCTTCTGATGAAGCCATCTGATCAGGATCTACATTGTTTGCCATTCAGATTTTGAATTTGTTGCAATAATTTGCATCAAGTGATCTGATTGGTTGATAATCGGTAGTGGGTGTGGCATATATAAATATTCAGCAGGACAAGGGTTAACAATTTACAACAAGAGTTAATCCATTTCTTAATTAACCCTTAAGATGCCAATTGCAACAAATGTTGTCTGCTTTGTTATCTGCTGGTTACTTTACAAGTCCTCTAGGAGCAGTCTGATCAGAGTCCACACTGTTTGCCTGTACGCCAAAATATGTGAAATGTTTGCAAGAAGATGCAGCGGATGGCATACAGTGATGACATTTCTAGATACATTTTTCTTGGCATCTTAGGCAACGTCTCCAAAATGACCTTTACAGTTTTGAAAGGGACGTTAAACATCAAATCAACAAACAAACAATGGCAAAACTTTGAATGACCAATAAACCAATACACAAACAGATAGAAAACTGTACCCTTTAGTTTTAGTTTATACTAATTTATTTTAGTTCGATTGCGATGAAAGCTTCAAGCTTATTGAATTGCTCTCGAACACTCATTCCAGGTGTTTTCACGCGCGGGAGAGAGAGGCAGTGGCTTTTACACCACTGCTACCCATTTACACCTGGGTGGAGTGGGGCAGTGTCATTACGTGTCTTGCCCAAGGACACACCTCGATACCGGTGGTACCCTTTAAACTGTGCCCTTTACCGCTGTCCTGCTGAATAAATTAATTTTGTCGCACCCATTTCTGACTATCAACCAATTAGATTACTTGATATAATGATTCATTCAAATTTGCAAATTGAATGACAAACAGTGTAGATCCTGATCAGATGGCTTCTTCAGAAGCCATCTGATCAGGATCTACACTGTTTTCAAAGGTAGGGGATGTAATGTTCAACAGGATAAGGGTCAAACTATGTAGATCCTGATCAGATGGCTTTTAAAAAAGCCATCTGATCAGGATCTACACAGTTTGAAAAGGTAGGGGATGTCCTGTTCAGCAGGATAAGGGTCAAATGCTGCACTCTTTAACAGACTTTTGTGGAATTTTGAAAATATTTGAGGTCAATGATGAGGCCTAATTGGCCTAAAAGTAGCTAGTCTGGCCCAGAAAACATGCACACTCTATATGTTTCAGTTATGTGGTGTATTCCTTGCTTCCAAAGGATAACCCTTTTATAGAACATATTTGTTGAGAACTTACCTTCAACAACCAGGTGAGAACAGAGTCTCTATATGGCACAAACTTGTTCTTTGACTTCCCACCGCCACCTCCACCACCCTGATCAGCCAGCGCTGAGATCACCAAACCTAGAGTTGTCAGTGACCTAGAAGAAGAAAGAGAATATTCTGGGGATATCCAAAATGTAAAGCAGCTGTTTAATGGTCAGAAATTTCCACAGATACATTGGGGGAGAACATAATTTGCAACCCAAAACAAGATGTGTTTGTGAAACACTAACATGTCCCTGGGCATGGTCATTTTTTTTTCAAAGTTGGTCACAGGTCAAGGTCAAGGTCACAAGTCAAGATTTTTTTATTTGAGTGGGAAGCATACCTGCCAATTTTTCAAATTTTTCATGGGGGAGATTCTGCCTGTCACGACATTTTTCAATGGAATAAAGCGCGGTGAATATTTTCCCCAAAATTTCCATGGGGGAGATTTTTTTCAAACTAGTAGACACACTCCAGTCCACTTGTACAATCAGAAAAATTGCATGTTTACATTTTATGTGTTATCCAATAAATCATTGGTATAATACTTAAGCTTCAATAATTAACAGTATTTGCAATAGGAGCTTTTTTCGTGACGTACTTCCGGCTCTAAAAATAGAACGGGAAAAGCCCTGGCCATCATCTGTCGTATTGCTTCAAAGGCAGTGGGTCAGATAAAGTGTTAATTACAGTGTAAAACAGTGGAATTCTTTTAAACTTTTGGCGAATTCTAATGTAAGATAAAGGGAGTAACACCGATATGCTGCCAGATGTGAAATTTCGCATTACGAAATGATATATTGTACATAAGACCCAACATGGTTCTCTCTCTCTCTCTCTCTCTCTCTCTGTCTCTGTCTCTGTCTCTCTCTCTCTCTTAGCGCACAAACAATTAGCGAGCACAGGCAAAGGTAAATTACAGTTTGTCGTTAAATGACGCCACGTCAACCGACATGTAGCGTGTCAACAACGTCGTGTCTACATCAAACCAACTTTAAAGCGATGCATTGAATTTGACATTGCAACGTCAGTGAAACGTCAGAACGTTGGGTTGGCGATAATACGGCCTTGCTTAATAAAATGTCATTTGCCCAGTGCTCGGACCCATCAAGACTCAATGGGATTGGGACATTAAATTCAAAACAAACGTAGAACACCCTTTCAGTGCATAAGAATGAAACACTCCTTCGCAAGTGCAAGATTTTACAGTAAAATCTGGTAGATTTGTAGATTGGTTCAACCTGCCCAGCCCTTAGGTCTACATTAACCCATTTGGTACCGGAAACCCCAAAAAGAGTAAGTGACAAACAGTGCAGGCCCATTTCAGACGCCACAGAACCCGGCGTCTGATCAGAGCCTACACTGTTTGCAAAAAGTTAGGCCATTTTCCAAATAAATTTTGGAGAAATGGACACAACCTGACACCCCTAAATTTTGAAAATGACTCCTGCTATATATAATGAGGAAGATTCCATTTGGTACAAAAAGGGTTATGGGCTTCTTGATTACAGGGATCAGTGCCAACGGTCATGTGACAATGAAATGAGTTGGAGTGGGTGTCGACGGCATGACGTCGAACCAACATTGACTCAACGCCCCTCCGTCAGTCCACTCATTAGTTTATTTCGACTGTCAGTATGGCCATTTAAATTGCACATGTAGACAGATCGTTGGACAGATTTAATAGATAGATAGATAGATAGATAGATAGATAGATAGATAGATAGATAGATAGATAGATAGATAGATAGATAGATAGATAGATAGATAGATAGATAGATAGATAGATAGATAGATAGATAGATAGATAGATAGATAGATAGATAGATAGATAGATAGATAGATAGATAGATAGATAGATAGATAGATAGATAGATAGATAGATAGATAGATAGATAGATAGATAGATAGATAGATAGATAGATAGATAGATAGATAGATAGATAGATAGATAGATAGATAGATAGATAGATAGATAGATAGATAGATAGATAGATAGATAGATAGATAGATAGATAGATAGATAGATAGATAGATAGATAGATAGATAGATAGATAGATAGATAGATAGATAGATAGATAGATAGATAGATAGATAGATAGATAGATAGATAGATAGATAGATAGATAGATAGATAGATAGATAGATAGATAGATAGATAGATAGATAGATAGATAGATAGATAGATAGATAGATAGATAGATAGATAGATAGATAGATAGATAGATAGATAGATAGATAGATAGATAGATAGATAGATAGATAGATAGATAGATAGATAGATAGATAGATAGATAGATAGATAGATAGATAGATAGATAGATAGATAGATAGATAGATAGATAGATAGATAGATAGATAGATAGATAGATAGATAGATAGATAGATAGATAGATAGATAGATAGATAGATAGATAGATAGATAGATAGATAGATAGATAGATAGATAGATAGATAGATAGATAGATAGATAGATAGATAGATAGATAGATAGATAGATAGATAGATAGATAGATAGATAGATAGATAGATAGATAGATAGATAGATAGATAGATAGATAGATAGATAGATAGATAGATAGATAGATAGATAGATAGATAGATAGATAGATAGATAGATAGATAGATAGATAGATAGATAGATAGATAGATAGATAGATAGATAGATAGATAGATAGATAGATAGATAGATAGATAGATAGATAGATAGATAGATAGATAGATAGATAGATAGATAGATAGATAGATAGATAGATAGATAGATAGATAGATAGATAGATAGATAGATAGACTTGGATGGCGAATAAAATGAAAGTTACGTAAACACTTATTTTGTAAGTAATCTTTCGTGAATAACGGTATCTCAAGCCATTGACATGGGTCACTTCACGATAAGATTTTCGTCAATTAATAACGGATTTAGGATAAATGAATTTAAGCGAAATATCATTCTTTCCTTCTCGAGGCATTATTACAATGAAAACGGGTATGTTTTCTCTCAAAATGTCTGAATATTGTTAGCATTTCAAGTTCCGCCAATGCATTTGAATAGCGATGGCCGTTTCAATTGACGGGCAGTACTTTGCGCATGTGCAAGAATGACGTCATAAACGGAATTCCTAAAACCTCCTATAACTAAAGATTGTCTGAATATATGATCTGTCTGAGATTAGGTTCTTTTACTCAGAAACAGTTTTCATGCAAATGCAAGGAGTGCTTAATGTCTGACTATAACAGCCTTTATTTTGCAAAACAATTGTTTCTGAAGTGTTAGAACACTAAATAATAATACAATTCTAAGTTTGAGAGATAAAAACTATGATTTTCGTAGTCACGAAAATACGTGACATTGCTCATTCATAGGTAAATAGTTACTTTCATTACATCTAGGAGAGATTAAATAATTGTTGAAACTTACTTACATGAAAAAAACAGCAAAGGGCATCCCTGTTCATGCTCATACAGATAGAAAACTGTTGGCAACTTGCATTTGTTTGTGGGTACTGGATAATCTATCATTGGGTTAAAAATAGTCAATACAGCTAAAAATATACTCAGGGTTTTTCCATCTCCAAAATAGATAGTGAAGAAATCCAAGATATTCCAAATGACTATCCACAAACAATATGGCTGATAAAAATACCAAGCGTGAGGAGGTGGAAAAATCGTGATTTTTGCCTTATTTTGGCAACACGATCGTGAGGTCAAAATGCATGGAAAAATCGTGAAACTCACTCCTAATGGGTGAAAGTTGGCAGGTATGGTGGGAAGCCCATGACACAAGGAACGTACATGCCAAATATGAAGGCTCTATCTTAAATGGTTCAAAAGTTATGAACAACAATATTTTTTTTCTTTAAAGTAGGTCATAGGTCAAGGTCACAGGTCAAAATGAATGTAAAGCTCTTGTCACAAGGAACCTACAAGCGAAATATAAAGGCTCTATCTTAAACAGTTCAAAAGTTATGAACATTTTTTTTTTCTTTTAAGTAGGTCAAAGGTCAAGGTCATGGTCAAAAACTTTGTGTGAATGTAAAGCTCTTATCACAGGGAAACTACATGCCAAATATAAAGGCTCTATCCCCAAGGATTCAAAAGTTATGACCAATGTTATTTTTTTCTTTAAGTAGATCAAAAGTCAATGTCAAGGTCGCAGGTCAAATTTTGTTGCATGAATGTGAAGCTCTTGTCACAAGGAACCTTCTTGACAAATATGAATGCTCTATCTCAAAGGGTTTAAAAGTTATGACAAACATTAAAGTTGTCCACGTACAAACAAACAAACACACCAAAAACAATATGTCCCTGCTATTGCTACCGGGGACATAAAAAACAACAATTTACCTCCCTAAATTACAATTTTCAATACAGTTATACCAATTTTAATGCATTTATTCATTTGTTTTGCTAAAAAAATGCATTATCTAAACAAAGCAGCGAGTGCTTTGAGCTGTGAAAAGCAGAATTCGTGTTCCCGACAGTATATCGCAGAATATATAAAATAATATTGTCATTTTGACATTTTCCAATCAGACATGGCGTAACATTAGCAACTGCATTAGATTTGTTTGTATTGGAGTTAAACGGCCCAGTCACACTATTTTATGTCATTTTTGAGCCTGTCAGTTTACCTATCCCCACTTGATCTGGGCAAGCTTATACGTAAGCGGTCAACCAGTACAGTGCACATTCTTTCGCCAGAACTGTTAACTGCCCTTTTTGAATTAGCGGAAAGGAGAGAATGACCGTAGAAAATATTTCATGATCAATCTCCATGAAAGAATGTTGCTGACCCCGGTAGGTAACGAACCCGTGTCTTCCTGATCACCAGTCAGACGCGCATCCGACTGAGCTTCCGAGGTCGGCGCAACTGCATTAGAATTTTCATTATTTGTTTGTCAGATTCCAACAGCCCAGTCAACACTATTTAGGCCATGTTGAGCCTGGCAGTTTACTTTACAACACTTGTCTTGGACACGCTTACACATAGTCGGTTAACCAGTACAGTGCACTGAGACAGAAATGCTTATGACAGAAATGGACTACTTTTTTTTGCTTGATTTATACCGTAAAACACCTAAAATTTGGATGTCTTGAGAACCTGCCGTAAAACACCTAAAATTTGGATGTCTTGAGAACTTGCTGCAGTTCTCCTAACTTTTTAACAAATTTGTTTCATGATCCATCAAGGCATCCAAAAGGCAAACAGTGTAGACAGTGATCAGACTGAGCAGTCTGATCTGGGTCTGCACTGTTTGCTCAGGCCCATCTATCGCAATATTTAGGATCATTTCGGTAGTTTAACATTTTCAACCCTGTACACTAGTACAGATACCTATTCAAACAATATAGATTTGGATGATATGTCTCGTAATCAGGATCAACACTGTTTGCCATCCTATTGATGATTTTAACCGAATATCTTCCTCTCAAGCTTCACAAATGGAAGCGCCTACTTCAAGAGCTCAGGGATGGAAGGGTTAATGTCCTGGTAAGCTTCTGTGGTCATACAAGGACAGTCCATTTACCAAAACTATCTTTTCCTTGACAAGCTGACGGACCCCGCCCATTTGGGCTTGAAGAAATGGATTGGGCTCCATGATGCTTCCACGCAGAGCTGAAACCGATCACACATGAATACTAGTAAACCACTTAAGGTTCCAAGCCTGCCCAGGAAAATTGCTGCGAGTAGGACCGTCCATGCATATTTTGTTTGTTTGATTTGAGGTTCAACGTCCCCGTCAACACTGTAAAGGTCTTGAAGACGTTGCCTCCAATTTTGTGGTCCCGACATTTAGATGAAATGACATCTCAAAACCTGCCGCCCAATGAAACCAATAGGATTTATAAGCATGGACGGGCCGACTCGCACCTATTGGTTTCAGACAGGGCTTGAGATGTCATTTCATCTTAATGGCGGGTAAAAGACCCACAAAATTGGAAGCAATGGCTCCAAAATGACCGAAACAGTGTTAAAGGAACGTTAAATTTTCCACAAACACTATGATCATTTAGAGATGGGACCTTGGTTTAAAGACGCATCCAAATGTCTAGAGAAGCCAAGGATGATTGAACCCACAACCCCTGGTTTATGAGGTTAGTAGCTTAACCACTACACCGCAGAGGCTTCTATCTTAAATGGAAGGTGTAATGTAGCCACCCTCATAAAATTAAGTCTACTTTACTCTACTTTAACCCTTGTCCTGCTGAATATTTAAATATGTCACACCCACTACTGATTATCAGCCAATCAGATTACTTGATGCAAATTACTGCAGCAAATTCATAAAGTGGATGGCAAACAATGAAGATCCTGTTCAGATGGCTTCTTCAGAAGCCATCTGATCTGGATCTGCATTGTTTGAAAGGCAAGACATATCCGGGCTCAGCAGGACAAGGGTTCACCTTTACTTCACTTTACTTCACTTAAAGTGTATTGATTCCTGATCACTGCCTTCACTTCTATTTTAGACCTACTAGGCAACTAACCAGTACAGTGTATATTGAATTTCTTTCGCCAGTAAATGACAACTATCGTATTCTGACATCTCGAATCCTTGCCGTACCTGTTCTAAAATTGGATCAAGTATAAGCCACTACCCACTATTGTGTCTAAAAATAAAATTTTTACATGTAAAATTTGTTTCACTAAGCATACTTATCATGTTATGTATTATTTGCTTTAGTCTATTACCCACCATCAGAAAAAATTGACAGTCTGGACTGAGTACCGTTCTTACCGTGCTCCTTAACGCTGATCGTGCTAATAGTCACGTATAGCCCGGATGCACGCATGCGCAAATGATTCATAATTTTTCTTCCCAAGTATAAATATATATTAATAGGATATATATATTTGAAGGAAGAGGGGAGGGAGGTAGGGCCCTCTGTTACATAACATGGTAAGTATGCTTAGTGAAACAAATTTTACATGTAAAAATTTTATTTCACGTTACGCATATTACCATGTTATGTATTATTTGCTTTAGAATCAAAATATTGGAGGGAGGTTCCTTCCCTAATTCTCAGTCCAAACTGGCAATAATACTTCCAGGAACAAATACAGAAGATCTTAGAAGAACCATGATGTGAAGCATCTTTAGGTTAAGATCTTAAGATGTGCAGGATATTAATGTGAAGGGAACTTCTAATATCCTCCATCTTTCTTCCTGGAAGTGGCTGTTCAATACTCTCCAATTACCTTTAAGTTCTGGTGACATTGGCAACGAGAAGCATTCTTGTGGATTTATAGTTCTTCACGGGCAGGAACCGGAACTTCGGTCCCCCCCACCACTTTTTGGGCTACCACTAATGAGCCCAGATCTTTTAGGTTTGCTTGTTGTACACGAAAGTCCCTTAGGTAGAACTTAGCAAAGGTTGAAGAACTTGACCAAACAGCTGCCTTAATGACTTCATCAAGGGGAATGAAGTTAAAATAAGCCCAAGAAGCTGAAAGAGCTCTTAACTCATGTGCTCTGGGTTTCAATAAAGGCATGTTTCTATTGGAAATGGATTTGTAAGCCTTTTTGATAGTGAACTTGACCCAAGAGGAAATAGTAGACTTATTGATGTCATGGTTTCCTTTAGTGGGTATGAAGAGTCTAGTTCTAGTACCTCTGATAGACTTAGTCCTTTTGAGATATAATTTGACTGCTCTGACAGGACATAATAGCCTATTAAAAACATTGTTTCTACAACTGTTAGAAAGTCTTGGAATATGGATAGAATCTGGGGCTTTAGAAGGAAGCTGATTCTTCGCTAAAAAGCCTACTTGAGTTCTAACAGTTAGAGAACCATCAACTGAACTGAATCTGAGATGTTCTTTGTCCATAGCAAATGCATGTACTTCACTCACACGTCTGGCTGTGGCCATGGTGAGGAGAAATGCTGTTTTCATTGATAAATGAATCAAAGATGCTGCATTTAATGGTTCATAAGGTTCTTTACAAAGGAACGTAAGAACAAAAGCAAGGTCCCATTTAGGGGCCAGAGGTCTGTTTACTGGTCTTTGCGTTTGAAATGACTTGATCAGTTCTGAAAGGACAGGATCATTTCCTATGTCAAAGTAAGAACTGAATTTTAAGGTATTAGATATCATAGATCTGTAACCTTTGATAGTGCTGACTTGACAATTTTTATCCTTAAAAAGATATATGAGAAAATCAGCAATTATATCTGGAGTGGCCTTGCTAGGATTGATTTTCCTCTTATCTGCCCAACTGGCAAAAATTTGCCATCTTGAATTATAGACTTGTCTCGTGGAAGCTCTTCTTGCCTTAGAGACATGGTCTGCAACTTCTCTTGAAAACTTCTTATTTCTAATGGATCGTTTGATAATTCCCATGCGTGAAGTGCAAGAAGTTGAGTGTTTTGATGTAGAAATTTTCCTTGCAGCTGTTCCAGAAGATCTGGAGTGTAAGGAAGAATTATTGGTTGAGATACTAGCAGATTTAGCAGTTCTGGGAACCAAGATCTGTTTGGCCACAGAGGTGCTATTAGAACAATTCTGCATTGAGACTGACGTATTTTGTTCAGCACACTCGGTATCAGATGAAATGGAGGGAAAGCATAAGCGTGAATGTGATTCCAGTTCATCGTTAGAGCATCTATTGCTAGGGCTTTTTCGTCTGGTATCGGTGACACGTATAGAGGAAGTCTGTGATTGAGACGTGTTGCAAAAAGATCTATGTTGGGAAATCTGGTCATGTGAAAAATTGCATTGGCAATGCTTTGATTGAGAGACCATTCTGTGGAGATCGGTTTGTTTATTCTGGATAATCGATCTGCCAGAATGTTGAATTTCCCGGGAATGTGTCTCATTGTGAGTCTGATCTTGTTTTGAAGACACCAATTGAGTAGATTCCAAACTTCTAGACAGAGATATGGGGAATGAGTTCCTCCCTGTCGAGAAAGGTAAGAAATTACAGTGGTGTTGTCTGAGGACACTAGCACAGTTGATTGTGAAATGTGATGAAGTGATTCCTTCAGAGCAAGTGAAATTGCTATCATTTCTAGAAGATTGATATGGAGTTGAGATTGTTTTTGAGTCCATACTCCATGAAATAGTATTCCTTCTGGTTCCAGATGAGCTCCCCAACCCGACAGACTGGCATCTGTGAACAACTGGTGAGAATGAGAGGAGATCCTGATTGGAACTTCTTGGTTGTATATATGATGACTGTTCCACCAAGCAAGATGATGACGAATATTGTGTGTGATCTTGATTGGATGACAAAGAGGAAGTTTGTGAGGTCTCCATTGAGCTAACAGTGACATTTGCAGAGGGCGAAGATGAAGTCTGCCTAGTTCTACAAAGTCTGCTGCTGCATTGAGCTTTCCCAGAAGAGACAGAAACTGTCTGGCAGAAACTGTCTTTAGTTGAAGGAACAGATTTATTAACTGAAGTAGTGGTGGAATTCTGTCCTTTGGAACTCTCACTAAGTTTTGTAGAGTGTGAAATTCCATCCCTATGAACACAAAGTCTTGTGATGGGATTAGATCCGATTTGTCGAGATTTATTATCAGGCCTAGAGCCGTGATCAGGTGAATGATGAATTGTCTGTGTTGCAACAGAATCTGACGATTTTGATTCCTTGACAGCCAATCGTCTAGATATGGAAAGAGGGAAATAGCTTTCGTGTGAAGGTGGGAAGCTATTGTCGTCATGAGCTGAGTGAAAACAAAAGGACTGGTTGACAGCCCGAATGGGAGAGCTCTGAATTGAAATATCTTGTTGTTTATTGTGAAACGAAGATATTTGCGAGATGCTGGATGTATCAGGACATGCAAATAAGCATCCGTCAGATCTAACGAAAATGCCCAATCTTTGGGTTGAATGGAGTTTCTGACTTTTCTTTGAGTCTCCATTTTGAAGCCTTGTGTCAGGACATAATGATTCAGAGTTGACAGGTCTATTATCAATCTGAGCTTTCCATTCTTTTTTGGAACCAGAAATATCCTCGAATAAAATCCTGGTGATTCCGGAAATATTTCCTCCACTGCCCTCTTTTGGAGGAGATTGTTGACCTCTTCTGCCAGTTCTGGTCTTCGAGACTGGTGAAAGAAGATAGGATGGTTTGAAAGAGGTGGAAGTTCTTTGAATGGAATTTTGTAACCTCTTTTTATGATAGAAAGGACCCATTGGTTTGATGTTATGTTTTGCCAATAATGGGCAAAATGGGCCAACCTTCCTCCAACCGGAATCATGGTTTGAGGATGGAGCAGTGGAGATGGAACTTCATTGTCTTGAACTGTTAGAGGCCCCTCTACGGGAGGGGACACCTCTAACAGACTTGCCAAAACCCCTAGAATAACCAGTACCGCCCCTGGAAGGACCAGAGGATCTGCTGGGCTGATTTTTCTGTTGGTCCCTTCTTGGTCTGGACGTTTGAGATTTAGAATGGGGTTTTTTGAAATCAGATCTTCTGTTCTGTGAATTGACAGAAGAACCAGATGACTGTTGATTTCTGTTTTGAGAAGTTACAGTCCTGGAAATGAGATTGCTTGTCAAAGTCTCAGTATTTTCTTTATATATCTCATCGATCTTGCCAGCAAACAGAGATTCAGAGATAATAGGAGCAGACCTAAGTCGAATTTTTGCGAGATCCGACAAAGACTCAGGAGCTGAACGAATAGCTGCTTCTCTTCTTGCCTGTTGAACTTCAACAGTAAGATATGAGGCCAGAGAAACAGAATGGTTAATTGACATGGCGAGTGACTCGAGGATTCTTTTGAGCATCGGAGGATCCAACTTTTCCAGACATAGACTCTTATATGCAGCGTAAGAGAAAATGTCTGCATGCGAAAGAATCTGTAGAAGATTTCTCAGTTGGCTTTCAAAGGAATTCAAGTTTTTGACAGGAATGGGTGTAGTGCCAGAAAGTGACAAATTCAGCTTATTGGCGTCCTGATCAAGAGGAACCTCCTTAGAAATCGGTACATTATTGTTGTGAGATTGGTAGAATTTGGTTCTAACTAAAGAATTCATGTCTTTTCTCTGAACCACCCAATCTTCAGGAGTATGATCTTTCTTAATCTGATCTTGTATGAAATTCATAGTGTTCACCAATAATTGAGACTGAGGAAGAGAGACTGAAGGCGATTCTTCCTTTGCAATGTCTTCCTCGATACTGGATTTTGGTTTGGGAATCGAAGATGAGGAAGAGTGTTCTTTTCTAGGGAACTTTTCTTCCGGGAGTAATTTATAGATTTCTTCAATGACTTGAGGAAATTTTATTCCAACAGAAGTTTCGTTTTCCTCACCAGAAGATGGAGAACGAGAGGCTCTAATAGTGTTGTGAGTATCATTCTCCACATCAAAATCATTATTCCTAACCCTAATAGATAATTCTCGAGATGTATCATGTAGGGCAGGAGAAGAATGTTGACGTTTATGGTGCAAAACGGGAGATCCAGTGGATTGAGTCATAGTCACAGATTTCCTTTTTTGAGAAACAACTCTCGATTTATGACCCTTGGGACTACGAGAGTACGAACTAGATGAAGATCTATGTCTTTTGTGAGATCTTTTGTAAGAGTGTGGTGATCGTGATCGATGTAGACGTTTCCTCCTATGATGGTAATGTGGAGACGTCGATGATGATGAAGATAAAGAAGAAGAAGAAGAATATCTTTTTCTCTTATCAGATTTGTGTTTGTGTCTCCGTGATTTCTTTGTATGAGAACGAGATCTCCTGTTCTGAATAGAATTTGAATGAGATCTCGACCTCGAACGTGAGGTAGAGATAAATAAGGAACGAACTAGTGGAGGAGTATGTTTTCTACCCCTTTGAGAGTCCCTAGAGGTCGTGGCTCTATGACGGGAATTATTTATTAATGACCGATCATTATTTGAATGATTTTCCGGTTCATTAATAAGAACACTGTTGCTACTGGTGTTATGTGGTGTGGAGGAACGATTTTCCGTGAAACCTCTGCTATGTCCGGATCTGTTCTGACTATTTCTATGGTGTCCAGATCTGTCCGGCTGTCCGGTTTTGGTCGAATGTCCGGGACTGTCCGGTCGTCCGGAGTTGGCCGATTGTTTGCGTCCGGTCTTGTCCGTTTGTCCGGTGCCGGGAAATGATCTATTCGGGGTCTTATCCTTATGTCTGGTGCCCTGTGATGAATGTCCGGTGTTTCGGTCGGTACCGGAAAATATCTCAGTAGTGGACCTGTCCGGACGTCCGGTATCCAGTAAAAGTCCGGTGTCCTGTTGGGAATGTCCCGGGACATTTTGTCCGGAAGAGGTCTTAGACTCGACCTTCTTGGATGGTCCACGGTCCGGTCTATTGAGCGAGAGTGTTGCACCCGAATGGTGGCTGTTACTCTGCCCAGATGACCGATCCAAACCACTCAGTTGTGGGCCTATAGCCGCCGAACGTGAAGTGGAGGATCTGAGCTGATCACATGGACCCTGTTGATCGTCTGTACCAGAGAACTCGCCGTAAGAATCATAGATTTCTTCTGAGTCGGTAGCTTGAGTCTTTTGGCTAGATCTGCTAGAAAAGCCCGACTTTTTACCTTTTCTTTTCGCCATCTTCTCCTTGTAGGTTCTGCGAGAATCAACTAAATTCCAGCGATCGAGAGACCAATCGACACAGAATTTGCAGTTATTGAACCTGGAACATAAAGCACAGGAAATACATGTAGGATGTGTGTCCCAATGAGCTTTAAAATGACCGCATAAGCCTTTGATTTGAGGCATGTAGCGAGAGAAGAATACGGCAAAAATTGACAAAATAGTAATGAGGAAATTATTTCCGAACGTAAGATATGATCGAAAAGAAAACAAAGAAAAAGGAAATCTTTGCCGAAGATCTTTGTTAATAAACAAAGACAAATCGATCATGGAAATCGGAAAATAAAGCACAAATTTCCGAAAAAAATGAATAAATATGAAATAGAAGGTGGGTAACGAATATGGATGTACGAAAAAATACGATTACGACTTCGATAATGAAGGATGATTCCAGATTTTAAAATCGAATCTTCTTCAGTGATGTCTATCGTACACCATCAGAAAAATTATGAATCATTTGCGCATGCGTGCATCCGGGCTATACGTGACTATTAGCACGATCAGCGTTAAGGAGCACGGTAAGAACGGTACTCAGTCCAGACTGTCAATTTTTTCTGATGGTGGGTAATAGACTAAAGCAAATAATACATAACATGGTAATATGCGTAACGTGAAATACCTGGATGAGTGGCAAACAGTGTAGACCCTGATGAGATGCCGCATTCTGCAGCAACTCATCAGGGTCTTTACTGTTAGCTCAGGCCTGTCCGTCCAAATACATAAGGTAAAATACAAGTACATCTCTGCTCTGCTACCCAATGAAACCAACAGGGCTTATATGAATTGGACAGTCTGACTCATACTTTTTGCCTGGGCAGGCTTTGTCCTTCTAAGCGATTTACCAGAACTCATTTGCGGTCAGTTTCAGCTCTGCATGGCAGCACCATGTAGCACCATCTATTTCTTCAAGTCCAATGGGTGGAGGCCGGCTCATCTGAATTTACGTGTTTACTTGGGTCATACCAAGCAAAAATCACATTTTCTAACAAACTACCTCATATGGAAGTGCAGATTCTTGCACACCAGACAAGGAAATCCGTGATTTTACCCTGGGATAGAAATTTATGTTCTGACCCTGGTGTTCCGACCCAGGCAACTAACATAAATGCGCTTCATTTCTATTCAATTGCCGGAACTACTTCCGCACTACTTTTATTTTGTAAACAATATACATGTGCGAGCTGTCAAAACTAACCGGAGGTGTTGTGCAAGAAAAAGAATCCAATATGGGGTTCTGTTGTAGATGGGCATTTCCAACCCTCGGGATGACCGTGCTGAGCGGAACCTCGGCATAGCCTCGGTTCCGCCCAGCATGGTCATCCCTCGGGTTGGAAATGGCCATCTACAACAGAACCCCATATCAGATTCTTATAAGATCACAATGGCACCCAGACTCTAGCCACCTTACTAGGCTCATATCTACCATATGTATTCTGACAGACAGGCAGGTGAAAACAGTGTAGACGCAGCATCTTATCAGGGGCCAAAATTGACTGTTTTGGGGGGCCTGTGACCTTGAAAATGAGGAAAAGGACATCATAACCTAATGCCTGTTTTCCCCCATCCCATTGATGTAACCAAACAAGTTTGGTCAGAATTAGGGCTGTCACGTTTACAAAAATCTGTAAACGTTTACACGGAAGGTCCTACACGAAACGATTCCGTGTACACGAAACATTTTCAGACTCGAGTCAATAAGGGTGAATCTGTGTATAAACAATGGGTAATTACCTGTTAATGATAAATTCCTTCAAAATCCGGCATAATTCTGTAGCAGATGCCAATCGTTTGTGAATCGGAATGATTTAGCCATAAACTCTTCAAGAATATTCCATTTGTTTATCTTCGACACAGAAAACATAATTATGGAAAAACTCCGTGTAATTGGCAATTACTTTGAAGATGCCGCTGTAATGTGTATGTGCGACATTGACTTCTGATTGGAGCAAATATTGAGGGGGTGTTTCACAGATATCCGTTATCGTGACTGCATGAGCAGACCGAATCATAGTGCGCTCCTTAAATAATGGGAAAGAACAGAAAGGAAGTGACGACTATTATCGTGGTTATGAGGTAATATTTTAATGATGTCATTTACTTTGATCACATGTAAGTCACATGTTTCGTGTGAACGGTCAGTCGATTTTGTAAACGTTTTCTACACAGACACGAAACGCTCCCGTTTACACGTGTAACCGTGATAGCCCTAGTCAGAATCCATCCATAGGTTCAGGAGATATAGTGCTTCAAACAAGCTATGCAAAGTCACACTGTTTGCCACTCACCCCGCTATTCTTAGACACAACATCGGTGAGTAAACTGTACTTATTCAAATTTCAGAACAAGTATGGTAAGGAGTTGTGTATCCGAATACTTAGGATAAATACAATATGGATTTTTCTGAATTTTAGAAAGTATTTATTGGCCCCCGCCCATAGGGGCTTGAAGATGGGCTGCATGATGCTTCCACGCAGAGCTGGAACCAACCCGCACACGAGTACTGGTAAACCGCTTAGAGGATCTAAGCCTGCCCAGGCAAAGCGGCGTGTCGAACCGTCCATGCTTATAAACCTTATGTCATTTCATCTCAATGTCGGGTAAAGGGTAAAAGTCCCACAAAATTGGAAGCAAAGTCTCCAAAAAGACCTTTACAGTGTTGACGGGGACGTTAAACCTCAAATCAAACAAACAAACTAATACTTAGGGTAAATACAATATGGATTTTTTCTGAATTTTAGAAAGTATTTACTTGTTAATATTGCTTCCTTCCCTCAGCCTGTCCCCCATAGCTCCTGTCTTCTGGGCTCGTTCACTGCCAGCGAGATCCACAAGACTCAGCTTACTCACTTTCTCACCAGAAACCTGAAACACAATCAAAGAACTGAGAGTACTGGGTCAGAAAATATAAAACTTTTTTCTCATTGAGGCGTTTCTAACTCATTGAGGCGGTTCTAACGAGCACCCACAACCTCTGTTTGGAGCACTAGTAAGAAAAATATCATGAATTCTCTTCAGAAAAGCAACCAAAATAATGCGCTATGCTTAGAGGTGTGTTATTGTAATGTCATTAAGCTTAACCCTTATCTTGCTGAATATTCATTTAAGCCACACCCATTTCTGTCTATCAACCTATCAAATTACTTGATGTAAATTATTGCTACAAATTCATAAACTGAATGCCAAACAGTGTAGATCCTGATCAGATGGCTTCTCCAGAAGCCATCTGATCTGGATCTAAACTGTTTGCAAAGATAGGGGTTGTCGTGAACAGCAAGATAAGGCTTTTTTAGAAGCCATCTGATTTGGATCTACACTGTTTGCAAAGATAGGGGTTGTCGTGAACAGCAAGATAAGGCTTCTTCAGAAGCCATCTGATCTGGATCTACACTGTTTGCAAAAGATAGGGGTTGTCGTGAACAGCAAGATAAGGCTTCTTCAGAAGCCATCTGATCTGGATCTAAACTGTTTGCAAAGATAGGGGTTGTCGTGAACAGCAAGATAAGGCTTCTTCAGAAGCCATCTGATCTGGATCTACACTGTTTGCAAAGATAGGGGTTGTCGTGAACAGCAAGATAAGGCTTCTTGAGAAGCCATCTGATCTGGATCTACACTGTTTGCAAAGATAGGAGTTGTCGTCAACAGCAAGATAAGGGTTAACATTTCAGTTCAGTTTATGAACACTACACCCCAGCCTGGTTACAATACTGTTCGTTATAACACTGTTTTAGATAATTATAGCATGGTTTCAAGATGGATCCAAAAAAATGATCATAAATGGTCTTTTTTCCATATAATCTATACATTTTTGTTTGTTTGTTTGTTTTTTTGTTTTGGTTTTACATCCCTTTCAAGATTATTTCACTCATATTGAGCCGATCGTTAATCAGAGACGGGCGAAAACCTGAGTACCCGGAGAAAAACCACCTGACCTTCCGTTGCAGAATTTGGTGTCTCACATGTGACCCGAGCGAGGCTCGAACCGCAGCGGTGAGAGACCTAATGATCAAGAGTCAGCGCTCTTAACCACTAGGCCACAGAGCCCGTTATTAATAATGTTATAAAGAGGCTGTGGTGTATTTTTTTTTTCTTCAATATTTCAAGTGTTATAACTCCAAAAGTAAGAAACAATAAAGAATAGACCCCTTTTACGGAAGGGCAAATGTAAAGAAAAGACATCAGGAAGCCCTGAAAATTAGTTGTCTCCCCTTTTAAAAGGTTGTTGAAAACACAGTAGAATTCCACTATTAAGACCAGTTAAATGTTCTTAAAACATAAGTTTCAGTGTTTTTTTTTTTTCTATGTATTTTCTACACCCAGTGTCTTGGTCTAGTAACAGACCACCTTTGGTACTGTTCAAAAGTGGTCTGAAGACAGTCCCAAAAGTGGTCTTAATATACAAAATATTACTGTATGCCAGGTCTATCCATTCCCAATAAGTAGCCAACACTGTAAACCCCAATAAGACACAGTCTGCACTGTAAACATGGTTTGACAATGACTACAATGGAATTGTCTTCAAGATGACACGAGTGACAGGGAAAGTTTGTATGATTTGAGGTTTTACACACCTGTCAACACTACTCAGATCATTTTGGAGACGTTGCTTCCAATTTTGTGGGACTTTTACCCTACATTAAGATGAAATGACATCTCAAACCCTACCGCCCAAACAAACCAATAGGGCTTATAGACATTCTAAGCAGTTTACCAATACTCATGTGCGGTCATTTTTAGCTCTGTGTGGAAGCACCATGCAGCCAAATCTATTTTCTACAAGCCCCAATGGGTGGGGGCCCATGTGTAACAAGGTAAGACTAAAGCTAGCCTGCTTAGTTAACCCTTTATGTACCAAATGGAATCATCCTCCTTATATATAGCAGGAGTCCATTCCAAAATTAAGGGCTGTCATGTTTTGTTTATTTTTTTCAAATTCTATTTGGAAAATGGCTCAACTTTTTGCAAATAGTGTAGGCCCTGATCAGACTCCGTGTTCTGCGGCGTCTGATCTGGGCCTGCACTAGTTGCCAATTACCCGTTTTCGGGTTTCCGGTACAAAATTGGTTAAGGGAATGTGTGGCAGCCATAAAAAGTCTCTCGGTCATCATAGTGTATGTTATATTTTCTAGTCCTTTGGGATCATTGATTCCACTGTGGCAGTTTGAAAATTTATGAGAGTCACTGACGAGGCCTAATAACCAGAAACTAGCTAGTCTGACTTAGAAAAATCAAAGCACTGAGAGTACTGGTGGGTCGATTGTCTCTTGGTGTAGTTAGGAAAAATGGGCCTGAGGGTGGCCTGTTTCGTTTAACCCTTAAACTCCTTTACTGAAAGCAAACCATGTAGACCCTGATCAGACGCTGCGTTTTTCGGCACCTGACCCTTAAATTCCTATACT
Organism: Lucinisca nassula; assembly: GCA_963580285.1. Lineage (NCBI taxonomy): Eukaryota > Metazoa > Mollusca > Bivalvia > Lucinida > Lucinidae > Lucinisca > Lucinisca nassula. Next base: position 86,351,722 of record OY757020.1, on the reverse strand, counting down.
CTAAGCAAGCAGTGAAGACCCTGATCAGACGCTGCGTTCTGCGGCTTCTGATCTGGGTCTACACTGTTTGCCTAGCCCAACCCATGATTCCAGCCCAGATTTTACAGTTAACCTTTTCACATAAACACACTGGCCTAACTCCGATAAAATTCTATAAATAATCTGCGTGGATTCCTACAAATCAGTGATAGTCAAGTGGGCTCCAGCACTAATAGAGGTTTTGTCCTTTATACCTTTGGGTCGATTGATAAAAAATTGACCCAAAAACTTGGACACTCTATGGTTTTCAATTCTGTGTGGTTCTCCTTGCTTCAAAAGGATAGTGTTTTTTACAGAAAATAAGTCTAAGAAGCTCGTCTACTGTATTTAGCATATTCCGACAGACAGGCCCGATCAAACAGTGTAGACCCAGATGAGACACCCCAGAATGCCGCGTCTCATCACGGTCCACACTGCAGCTATCTTAAGATGCAACATCAGGTAAATTTTAGAACCAAGTATGGTAAGGACATTACGAAAACACGCCTATACAAATACATTGCCACCTTTATCGCCGAAAAAAGGAAGATTTTAAGATGAAAAAATACGATATTTTTCTTATTTCTGCTCTAAAATATAATATAGATTGTGGGTACTTGTTAGAACCGCCTCATCCTTATTTCTGCTCTAAAATATAGATTGTGGGTACTTGTTAGAACCGCCTCATCGTCCTTATTTCTGCTCTAAAATATAGATTGTGGGTACTCGTTAGAACCGCCTCGATGAGGTGGTTTTAACGAGTACCCACAATCTATATTTTAGAGCAGAAATAAGAAAAATAAGGTTTACCCCTGCAAACCCCAGTTTTACTATACAAAAGTGGGGTTCGAGGGGGTCAAAATTATATAGGCGTGTTTTCGTGATGAGTTGAGGTGCCTGAATACGTTGGGTAATTATGGTACAAATTTCAACTATAATGATCTGATTGTTTCAGTTTTTAAAACTGCCCAAGGTGCTCGAACAGTTGTAAGATACTGATAGATCATGATCATTTTGTCAAGTCTGCTGTCAAATGTCATGTACTGATTTGTTGTCAATTAACCCTTATCTTGCTGTTCTGTTCGCGACAACCCCCATCTTTGCAAACAGTGTAGATCCAGATCAGATGGCTTCTGAAGAAGCCATCTGATCAGGATCTACACTGTTTGGCATTCAGTTTATGAATTTGTAGCAATAAATTATATCAAGTAATTTGATTGGTTGATAGACAGAAATGGGTGTGGCTTAAATGAATATACAGCAAGATAAGGGTTAAGCCACACCCATGTCTGTCTATCAACCAATCAAATTACTTGATGTAATTTATTGCTACAAATTCACAATCTGAATGACAAACAATGTAGATCCTGATCAGATGGCTTCTTCAGAAGCCATCTGATCTGGATCTACACTGTTTGCAAAGATAGGGGTTGTCGTGAACAGCAAAATAAGGGTTAATATGAAGCCATCTGAACTGGATCTACACTGTTTGCAAAGATAGGGGTTGTCGTGAACAGCAAGATAAGGGATAAGACCCTTTCAGTATCGGATACCCCAAAACCCAAGAATGCGGATTATGATCAGGGCCTACACTGTCTGCATAATTTTCAGCCAATTTTCAAATAGTTTTTGAAGAAAACACAACCTGGCACCCCTAAATTTTGAAACAGACTCCTGCTAGACATAAGGTGGAAGATTCCATTTGGTACAAAAAGGGTTACAACCCTTTCACTCCAAAGTTTCTGGAATGGACTTTTCAATCTTTGAATTTGGGTATGTCCAGTCATTCTTGAAAATAAGGTGTATATTCAAAAATCATCAACAGAATGGAAAACAGTGTAGATCCTGATCAGACGGCTTAGTACACTGTTTGCATAGATATCTCTACCAGTCTACAAGGTTGAAATGGTTAACCCTTTTTGTAGCAAAAGGAATCTTCCTCCTTATGTATGGCGGGAGTCCATTTCAAAATTTACGGGTGTCAGGTTGTTATTTTTGCAAAATTTATTTGGAAAATGGATCAACTTTTTGCAAAAAGTGTAGGCCCTGATCAGATGCCGCATTCTGCGGCATCTGATCAGGACCTGCACTGTTTGCCATTTGGGGTTTCCGGTACAAAATGAATGCCAGGGTTGAAGAACATGTATTTCAAATGATTGACAAATCAGACTGGATGTACTTTCAGGAGAAAAATACAATTCTCAACAAGAGCACCGCAGGCGTGTGCAAACGCTTGGCTGCAAAAATTTTAAGTCGAAAAAGGGGCATTACTGTGCCAAAAATATTTTGAGGGTTACCTTACCTATTGGTATGAGTTCCCCTTTTCATAATGAACAACTAGTCCGAGTTTCAAGTAAATATATTCAGTAATGACAGAGATATTACCAAATGTCCAACTTTTTGCACGACGACGACGCAGACGACGCCAGAGCTACGACAATACCTCGTCACTTTCTTTGAAAACAGCCGAGCTAAAAATAATCAATGTCTCCCTTATTAACCTAGTGTCTGCTGGACAATTCACATGTAAAATTCAAACCTTATTTTCGCTAAAAAATTATAAGAAAAAAAAAAACAACTTTGAAAATGCTAGTTGTGATTGGCAGTTGAAGGATTTAAACTAACTTCCAAGCACTGCAGAAAATTCTAGAACAGACAGAA